>JAOYSI010004578.1:0-14190 GCA_025775065.1 Hiodon alosoides
TATGTAAAGCATCTTTGTGACATGGCAACATGTGAAAAGCGCTGTATAAAAATAAAATTGATTGATTGATTGATTGAATTGATTTGAGAAGAACGTGCACGAGAGTTTGACGCTCTGTGAATAAAAGTTTTCCCACTCTGTCGTGTCAGACAGAAATAGAATAATTAAAGACATGTCTCTGGGGAGGATGAAACGTCGCACCACGAATCCCCGAAGGCTCGCGCTTTTCAGGCTTTTCTGAGCTGTGTGACGGAGCTATGGAGTTTGCAAATGTCACAGGACTAACTGCGTAAGCAGACAGACAGAACTCAAAAGAGGCGTTGCTAATGGACTGCACTACCCCACACCGCCCCCCTGCCGACTCCCGGCCTCTTACCCTCACAGACTGGAAGGTAGTCGCTCCATTGCGGGACGCCCTCTCGGATCACACAGGTTATTTTGTCGCTGCCCACCAGCTGGTAGCCCTCATGGCACCAGAAGGCCAGCACGGACCCCAGCGACACTCCCGTGCCCGTTTCCACGTAGAAAGAACCCCGACGGGGGGGCAGCAGGGCCACGCAGTTCAGGTCTGCAGTGGCGGGCGGACAAAGAAGACACACAGTTTTAACTCCGGACTTACTCAGTGAAACGATCTTGTTTGCACCAGTATCTGACCACACAGTATCTGACCACACAGTATCTGACCACACGGTATCTGACCACACGGTATCTGACCACACAGTATCTGACCACACGGTATCTGACCACACGGCATGCCTGTACAGCGTGTCTGTGTGCGGCCCTCTCCTAGCGCGAGCTCAGTTTGTTTGCTCCTCTCGTTCAGATGACGTTAACTGGCAAGACAGCTTGAAACGTTGCCAAAGACCTTCACTGACATAAAGTAAGCTGACTTCACAATACAAAAAGTGTCTCTTTTCTCTTTGTATCCTCTCTACCTCCCTGCCTCCCCCCCTCTCCCCGGGGCATACCAGCACGGCTCTTAGAATAGTGTCTGATTAAATAAAGATCAGGCTGTCAGATCAGTGAAAGATTTATCCTCTATCCTCACCACTCATGGTCGAGGCAAAGATGTGGTCATATCCAAGACGCTACAATGCTGGTCATTCCGCAGCGACAAGGCAGAGTTGAACGGGATTAGGCGATCTACAACTTTTTCATCAGCATCGCCATCTCTCCCTGGTACAGGAGGCTGAAGCTGGCCCTCGGGGACCAGGGCGGTCCATCTCCGCATTAAACCCTCCTACCTGATATGGTAACATTATGTACTCCAGAGTACAGGCAGTTTTACGGTACACTTTCATAACTTTGTCGCTGGCAAAAGCCGCCGCCGTTGGCCGAAAGTGTCTCTGCCTCATGGTATACGGAGACCTCGTTGGCCCATAAACGAGACGAGGCGCTCAATTGTCCTTCAGCCGCTGCACCGTGACATCGGTAACGAAGTAATCCTCTTAACACCTCATTGTTTTCCAAAAAAAGCCACCGGATCAGGACAATGCGGTAGCGGTGGCGGTGTCCCGAGATCAGAGGTCCCCAGAAGGGAACCATAGGGGAAAGTGAAGCACTTTCTCGCCGGGCGCTTTAATTAAGGTGGTGCCAGGGGATACTCCGCGTGGACACAAAGTATTTAATAACTGACCTCAATTCAGGCATTCAATGTCGCCCTGCAATAGACTCACTGTCCTTTTTTTTCCCCATCATATAAAACAGTGCTGAAAACTGCCGACCGACATGCAAACCCTTGAAACTGAATGACGGGGGTGAGTGCTCGCAGAAGCCCAGACTGCCCTGCTGAAAACCATCAGCATTTCAAATGAATGTGCCCCTTGTTTCAGCTGTGGCATGAGAAGGAAAACAGGCGATATCCCTGGATATTTTAAATCCTGATATACTGAAATGGAGAATAATCTCCCACAGGCTCAAGGAGGAGTGAATAGCCCACATTGTGGAAGCGTTCTGTTTGCAGAACGGCAAACACCAAACACCCTATGGCATACCGAAATCATACTATAGTGATCCCTATATTAACGTGGACAGATTAATGATGAGGGGACACCACGATGAACTGCCAGGTGGCAAATTTAGGAGATTCTGGAAAATTTTACATGTCCACTAAGAAAATACTTTTATTGAACATGATTGCAAGCATGTTCTCTTCGTTTGCAAAATAAGTAAATGACACAAATACATATTGCGCATGTGATGAATTGTAAGATCATTTTAAATTATGAGTTTGAAACCCTAATCATAAAGTCCCTATAGCAGAATGTCACACAGAAATCAAAAAATATGTGAAGAGCACCGTTCATTACTATACTTTTTTATTAACTACTATAAACGTAAGATGTATTTTAGTAAATATTGGTACTTACATGTCAAAACACACACAAACAACAAAATGAACTGTGAATTTAACGTAATACTGTTTGTGATGAATCTAAACGTGTAGCATTGTCTGGGGACAATATTAAAGTTCTGTGTTCTTTACAGATTTTAATCCATCAGCAAAACAGGGCTTTATGGGAAAGTTTATGCTGACCCGTTCTGTGCTGCAGTGAGGTATTAGTTCTCTATGGGATTTTTGCTATTATGAAACAATTGTGTGTTTTTTAAATCCATAAGGCGATTTATCTTGTTCTGTGTGTGTGTGTGTGTGTGTGTGTGTGTGTGTCAGCCTTTGTGTTGCCAGCAAGCACAGCAGTGTTTCTGTGTGTGTGCACGCCTCTTCAATGTGAGTACTTGTGTGTGTCTTTTAATACGCTTGACTCACCGTTAACCCATGCGTACCTAATCACACTCAAGCTATTTTTAATAAAATCTATCATCCATTAATTTGGTAAACACGCACCTAATGCAACACGAGATATGAATTGCATAGCCTAAGCCAAATCTTTGCTTTAGAAGCTGTAGTATTCACTCTGAACTGACTGGCTGTAATCACTCAGTCACTGCTCCTCGGACATTCAGACTTTATTTTTTGCAGCCCTTTAAAGCTAAGATCAGTGGTGCTCACCTGTGTAGTTCCTGCTTGTCGTGTCTGTGGTGTTCAGCCAGTCGTCAGCAGGCAGGACGGTGACCGTCCTGAGCAGGACAGGGCTGACCGACGACCCAGAGGCTGGGCTGACCCCCAGACCCAGCCCACACAATGTCCACACCAGGGGCCACGCCGGGCTCATGGTGATAGGCCCACCAGGGACGTGGACACACAAGAGTAGTGCAGAGCGAGGGAGATGGGGACGTCCCCGGTGATGAAGGCGGCCTTCACCCCAGCATTTCCTGAGTTGTTTCCCCTGTGGACCCACACTATCACTTGCAGAGGAGGGGTGGTCACAGTCACTCCAGGGCTAAGGAAGATGAATGTTTTCTGCCTCGTTTTTCCACTCCAGGGCTAAGGAAGATGAATGTGTTCTGCCTCGTTTTCCCAAAAGCCGAAATCCCCAGTGGCAGTTCTCTTCGATTCACTCCAGAAGCAAACAGTACAATTTCAGCATTTTAGCAATTTTGCCCAGCTTCTCTCCCCTCCACTCGACATGCTCTGCTTATCTGTTTGTCCCACCCTCGCTCAGCAACTCCGCTGTTCTATCTGCTATCCTCCGCTGTTGCGGACCGGAGGTCTTACGTAACGTAACCCGCTGGTTTAGCTGTAATTTATGCACTCTTAAATCCTGATCTCACTGGTCACCGTTTTTATTTTTTTCAAGACAGAAAGCTGCCGCGTGTGAGCTCATGTGGTACAGTATATGTGAATGTGGGAGTAGGGTATGTGCGCTTATAGTTGCCCTTGTAGTAGCTACCCGGAGAAGACATAGCCGGAGACGGACTAAACAAGGCTGAAAATTCAATGAGTGCTTGGTAACTTAAAACATTATTTATTTATTTTCTTACAGTATAGTGTTCGGTGTAGCAAAGACATAGGAATAATTGTACGAAGGACAAGAGACCTATCATAAACGGAACTGTAACCGAATATAGTTTATTTTAAACGAATTGGGAAGATTATGCTTAAATTTGAAGTTCTAGAGCTGTTGCATAAAATATATTTGAATAAAAATGAATGGATGTTAAAAACTCATTAAGTAGTTAATTCTTCACTGAATTAATGTTAATAATAATGAACGGAATTTCCTGAGTTTATTATAAAGCACACGCGAAAACTAAGAACGAAATCCGACGTAGCAGGTACAACATGGAACATAGGTTATCCTACTTTATATATTTTTTTTTAAAATGGCTTCCATTCCGCTACACTGAAAGAAATCGCGAAGTGCTCTCTCAGCTGGTTCGTCTTATTTTAGAAAAGATAATGAATTATTTAATACAGACTTGGGACAGGGGAACACCGCGTAACGTGCATTTAAATAAAAGTGAGCATTTCGACAAATCTTGATTTTAGCATGCGTATTTAACCAGTTTTATTTAAACTTTTAAGCCATCGTAAAAGTATTTTCCTGCGTGCTGAAACCAAACCAAATGCACTAATCGTCTAATTTGTAACATGATTATCTAAATAGGCTTTAATAGAACTAACACACACATAGTGTACATTTAATGTGTATAGTCAAAACCGCCATAATGAACAGGTTCATTGTATACTGTCAGTTGTTTCCAGAAAAGCGAATATATAAAAGAGTAAGGAACTCCACGCCTTGCTTGCGGGGGTATGGCAAATGATTCGATTCAATCGTGTAGAAGTTAGTATCGTCATAGCCCACGTATTGTAATGCCCCATAATAGCCCGTTGGGGATCGTAAAAACGACTCACAGATTTAGCGGGATAGCAGCGGTCTCAGACGTCGGTCGTAAATGGGATCGTAAAACACCACATAAAAATGTTAACACGCAAAAGTCTTCAGTAAACACAGCTCCATTAGGGCCCTGTCCAATTAAGGTTTAATATTTAATTACGTATTTTTCTCTTCATTTGCAGTTTTCTATTTAAAAAATAAATAAATAAAATCGCGGGGCGGTCTATCCAACGGGCAAACATATTCCTAATCCCACGCGACTGGATAGAGTTGCTACTAGGTCCTGGGTTTGATGTCTCCATCTCCCTATAGGGAAGGATTTGTCAAGACAATTAAACTACATCTCCCCTACTGCTATCCTGCTTCACAACTCCTCCTTTACACCCCTGCTGAGGGGGTAACCCTGCTGATATCTCCTGTCATTAGTCCTTCTTTAGAAAGAAGCCTATTCTTCACGATAAATTCCAATGCATGACTTGAAAAATTACATACTGTGAATATTACTCATTTTTGCAACGATTTTTCATTCCAAAAAAAACCCAAAAACAAATATAGTTTTGGAAATACAGATAGAATCGGCCAATCACTATAGCTTTTGAGCATCTGTACTTTACTGTACTGTAAATTTGTAAAAAAATATTTCTGATTCAGCATAACAATAATCATAATAAAGTACCACAGGTAACAGATTTTGTTTAAAGCACCTTCAGTGTACAGAAGTAGTCTTCTGAAACAAGGAGCATGAGAACAGCAACACTATAAACACGGACACACGCAAAAAAGGCTCTGCAGTACCAACCGGTAAATCAAGATGTTAGGAGCTTTGGAGCACTACTGCTCAAGTTCAAGCCCTATTAAGACATAAAGAGGTTTAAGGGGAATTAGGCAAACAGTGAGATGTTATGCAAGTACCTCCTTCCGCTGGTCTGAGTTTTGACTCAGAAGATGTTCCCTTTGTAAAGGCCCATAGAGAAACACAACATAGCCAGGGTGTGACGATGGTCTTGGGGCTGACAGGACTGGTCCAATATCTACTTCCCTTCCTGCTCAGAAATGCCTCAGCAACTGAAGATTAAAGAGCATACCTTAGGCCTATGCTTTTTCTCTGTAGAATGCATTTGTTACATGTTATGCAGTCACTAATCACACTTGAAGGATGAAATTACTCCTCTACTCATTTTTCCAATCAGAAGGCCCATTTGCACATTACAATGGCAACCCATACTCTAGTTCTATTAAAATCTTACAACCTTTCTCTCCCGGGCCCATGTACACACATCATGGACATATACACACAAATGTGCCAGATTAAGAGTTTGGTTTTTCAAACCTCAATTACAGAGAATTAAACAACATTACACAACAGAAAAGCAGGAAAATGTGAGCAGTTTTTGTTGATCTCCAGATCAAGTTGGCATTCAGAAGTGTATCATGTGACGCTCCTTCACAGCGCAGGGGTAAAACAAAATCTATATCTAACAGTTAAAATTGTGCAATTTGTACGGATGTATACACTTTATTGTTTCCCGAATGGACACAGATTTTATTCAGACATTGGTGTACAAGGTATCATGGGATTAAAGCTGTTTGTAAAGCAAGCTTCTGTTAATGAAGCAGCGTGCTGACTGTGAACTGTCGGCAGCAGGAACCGTCCTAACAGACCCAGGTGTGAACACATTGGCCTTGCACACTTCTCCAGCTGTCACCAAGGCAGTCGGAATACTGTCCAGCCAATAGTTTTTCTGGCTTAGATGAAACAACTGAGCGATGTTGAAACAGGCTCAGATGATCTGAATGGTTGAACCCGCAACTATTTTGTTCATTTTTTGGTTTGGAAACATCTGCATCTGTTTGTGATACTGTCCTGTGAACCCTACTGGTGTTACAGTACATTCGCTTCTTTCAGTGACTCGAAATCCCAAGTAAGGACAAACATAATACATAAAAACACAAAATGGTTTATATAAAAACATAATAAATAAAAAAAGTAACTTTGACAACCCGGATTTAATAAAATTAAATTTAACACAATTTTATTTTTATGAGCTTAAGTAATAAGGCACTTACAAATAAACGCTATTAAATACAATTTTATTAAATGCGATTAGCTGGTTGCCAAAGATTTGTCACAGACTTAATCTCTTCAGGGTCATATGTCATATTTACTTGTATGTACCTTCCTTATGTATCTATACTGGTTTTCTACTTTTCCATTAAGATACCCTCACGGTATAATAACGTATACGCACCATTGTGACAGTAGGCTCAAATTGTCGCACAAGCGCAAATGCAATGAGTTTTGAGTTTGTTTGCAGTTGTTTTGTTTTTCCGTATTTATTTAACTTTGCAAAAGAACAGTAGGCCTATATTAGAACTTCGATTGAAGGAATTGCTCCTTCTTTCCATTAGGTGGAGGGATTTGACCGTTGTTTATCATTTGGTTTCGTTGCAGCAGACTAATACTTTCTTGGTCACTGGTATAGTTTTTAAATTAGACTTTATTTACTGAAATTCTTGCCCCAAAAAAAACTGCGTCAAAATGTAATATTCAGCCACTAAAGAAAACTCAGCACCCTTTATTATTAATCGCCATTTTGGTTAATATCAGATGTTAGTATTTTTAGTATTTCAGATGTTGAAACAAATATGTATTCGTCTTAACACTTTTTTATTCATAGCCTTCAAAGACTTAACAGTGGTTGGAAGTTGTATCCATAACCCTTAATTACTAAGTCCTGATTGGCTAAGAAACAACCAAAGGGGAGGAATTACAAAAGATTAGTTAGTCAACATACCCCTAAGAACATAAATTAGAACTACGACCTGTAGAAAACTGATTTCAGTGGAAAAACGGAGAATCGTTAACAACTAATAACAACTCAGCCGCACATATTTAAGGCTTTATTGACAACATTGTACATGATTCTACATATACAAATCCAGATGTGGTGAGTTATAGCTAAGAATAATAGGAGAGAGAAAAGGATAACGCCCTGTTATCTAGTTTGTCAATAAAGGAGACCCCTGGACAGTTATAAAAGAGGGGCACAAGAAAAGACTAGTTGAGTGGAAGGGCCAACGGAGGGCAGGAGACAGTGGGACTATCTGCATGTGTTGCACACAGTGAGCCAAAGAAGACGCACTTCAAACAACAAGAACTACAGAAGAGGAAAAACAACACGAGCATTAACAACAAGAATAATAATTTAAAATAATAATAATAATAAGGAATCTAAGGAGAAGAATATCATTTACACTTTAGAAAATCATTAAAGGGAAACTGTTTTTTTTTTTAAATATAAAATAGTCAAATCTAAGAACATAAAGGAAAATCACAAATTCACCAACTGTGTTAAAAAGGGAAGACCGAGAAACAGAATAAACGACAGTTCAAGCCACATTACATCGTAACCTAGCAAAACATTTTTTAATTAAAAATAGGGGAAGCTGATGAAGCTAGAATCCAGCGGAATGGACTTGCTGAAGAAATTCTGGATAGCGCGCAAGCTAATTTTGGTCGTCTTCATCCCACTTTCTCTGCTACCGCTGCCGCTCATCCATCCAACCAGTGTAAGTAACGCCAGACAAGCAGGATATCGTGTCTGTCGCAAGTTTTACTATGCGCTGATTGGAGTGTAAGCTAACTCAATGCGTCGGAGTCGTGCAATTGAGCGGTTACACTGTGCATTTTAACAAGAAAAAGTTTTAAAAGTTTTAAAAGAAGTCAGTACTGAATTGCTGTATGTTGACGAACGGTTTAGTGGGTATATATTTTTTTTACATGCATGTGAATATTTAGTAATGGCAATTTCAGTTTTTTCACTGTATTCAAAATGTTTACTTGTATTATATTTTAGCATCCGTTGTTGATATATTGTTTTATAGATCATTAACACAACCATTTAAAACATTAATATTGTTCCTAATTATGCACGGGTGCGCACCACAAAACAGTACATATAGCTTGCTATCAATGGAGGAAAAGCGACTGTACGCATAGCACGGCCGATTTATTCATTTGTATCATTAATTACCCAGGGCTTACAGTTGCTTCACGCACACTTGTCATTTCGGTTTCTCAATTTACCCCACATACAGATTAGGCCCAATAACTTGCTGAGAAATGTTTTTGTATGATTCAAAGGAGAAGATAAGTTTTGGACAACTTTGGGTTCAGTTCAGCGGGTCAGGTTAATTTAATAATCGACTAAGGATTTTTCCTACTTGCGATATAGACAGTAACATTTTCAAACACCATGTGTTTACAGTAACCTCGTGAAGACAAACACATGTCAGTTAAGGATCGATTGATCCTTCAGTGCCCTGAATACAACCAGATTAGCTCTGCCCTTTTGGTGTTTGCTTAAGATTCAGGACTTTTCATACATTGTAAGATTTTCACATAAATTGAGTAAATGTCCCTGAAATGAGGGACAACTGGGGCTGGTTCACTGTGATTAAAAATAAGTTTTTATTTCTGGGCTCTGGGCCTGGAACCAAATCAGCAGGTTTGCTCACTTAATACAACCATTAAGATACAGTAGATAGAAAGTTCACACTATAGCAGAGCAAAACCATGTTTTCTTCAGTCAATGAACGTGTGAACGGACACCACAGGAATCACACTTCATCCCATTAAAAGTGAAGTCCACATTCTGTTTTATGTTCTATAAGCCCCAGCCCTTACCCAAAACTGTGCTATTGGAAAACAAATGTCTGAGACAACACCCAATAAATACCCATGTTACCAGTTTTTTTTATACCTAATTTACCTAATGGCTTTGTGTAAACTGCAGCTGTTAAGTCCACTGGCTTTTGTCACTGTTGATTAATTACCCATTCAAAGCTTTGATTGAATCATGCCCCTATTCCTGTGGTCAGCAATGTAAGTTCACTACAAAGAGTCCCAGTTGTGGGTCCTGCTCTACTCAATACTTCATAAGGAATTTCCTCTCACTATGTACAAGTAATTAATTGACTCTGGAACTACCTCTGAGCCTTCTGTTTTCAAGCTGTCAGTTGCGTAACCATTACCTACTCCTAAATGTCGAATGTTCCTTTTAATTGCATTTAATCCTCAAACCTTTAATGAGTCAAAATTAAAGACCTGGGTCCAATTTTGGTTCAAGTATGCGGAGAATGCTTAGAAATGCAGTAAAAGGCACCTAACTCGATCTCCTGTGTTGCATCATCACACCAGTATTTTATTTTTTATTTTTACCATTAATTGTGTTTTCAAATGACCCTTAACCCCTTGTCAGAAGCCTTACTTTCAAGCAGTAACTGTTACGCAACCTGTCCTCTGAACAGCAAAAAATTGCCTGGGCATTAAGGTGGTTCTTTCGTTATTAGCTCTAGTTAAAAAACTTCTTCTTTCACCAGAGTCTTTTTGGTGGAATGTTGTTGATTTGATTCCAGTGTTGTGCCAGTCTCCCATCATTTAAGACTTAATCTGGGTTGTGCAGGGCAGTTTAAGGCAGGAGCTCAAAATGCCCTCTCTGTATTTTTTTAAAGCAAACTTCCCAAAGACAAGGATGAGTCCCTTTTGTAAAAGCCCGGCATTCTGTAACTTATATCAGAGGAAGCGACTCGAAATACCTGCTGGTGGTAGTCTCTGCAAAGTATTCCTCAATCCCATGCCCCCCGAGAAAATCCTCATAAATACTGATTTCTACACTTCTACACTGAAGTTTATCTGAACAGTCATGTGTTACTATTGTCCTTTATGTGACATAGGAAGTAGTCTGATAAAACAATAGAGATGAAAGGTCATCTATTAGCCATCAGGAAAGCTTATTCTCTGCTTATCTTGTTTTAAAGAGTTTATCCTAAATAACAGTACGTCGTGAGATTGACGTGCTCACAATTTGCTCTGTGTCTTTGTTCCGGAGATAACACTTCTCATGCGTCTAGCTATGTCTTCTGAGTATTTAACACCTCCCGAGTTGTGTGATGATGCAGTGTCTAACTTTGAACTGAATTTAAAATCTGAATTGAATTCTAAAGAGCATTGAGAGCATGTCAACTTAAAGGAAATCTGTGCAAAATTAGTTCTGTATGTGTCCTTCATTAGCGAAAAACTATTTAATAAGTGGAAACCTTCAAAACTCCACATGTGGTTCAGCAGCTAATCTGCTTTGTGCCATATCGGGAGTGTTGACTCCACAGTTGGTCACATTAGGAAAAAGTTTGTGAAATGAAATTTTGTCCCGAACAATGAAATGTCTGAGGAAAGGAACAGTGGCGGGGTCTGAGTTCCAGCCAAGTCAAGGGAAGGAAGTGCCCCCTGCCCTGTGGTGCTCAGGTTCGGGCATGTCTCCCTGGGCGCTAGGCCACGAGTGAGGACGTGCGGCGCTTAACTGTGTGTTGTGGAGGTTATGCCTCGGCAAGGCCGGAGCACGTGTTCCTTGGTTTGGCCAAAATCCGTCTTCAGTTGTTTTGTTGATGGGTCCTTTGGCTTTTGACATTTGGCCTCTGCTGGTCTTGTGGGGGGACTGATCATGACAGATTTTCTTTAAGAAAACAGATTGATTGGATTCTCAGATCAAATTAGCTCAATGCCATGGAAACCAGAAGGGCCGGAACTGCCAACCTACTCCTGGCACTATGAGTCAATGTTCGGGGATTTCAGATGGAACAATCACCAGGCTTGACGAGGGTGTTTTAGTCACTGTTGGATCCAGCGACGCTTTACACTATGGCAGGGACGTTCGTGTTAGACTCAGACACATGACCAAACAGCACAGTCCAGGATATTCTTTTGTTTTGAGGACTTAGCATCAAGTTTACATCAAACTCATATCCTACGAACTGAAAAACAATTTGATTCTCACCCCCTTTTCCATTTATGATGAGTAGGAATTGGCTTTAGGAAGTCCACTAGGCATTTTTAAAGTACTATGTTTTCAATATTACCTTTTGCACTAATGTGAGTATTTTTTGGCTATTCCAAGGGAAAAAACAAAAGAGATTTAGTCTTAGTGTGAAACTCCAAAAGCCTGAATAATGAAGTGTATTATTTACCTGAGTGTATTTAGTGTATTATTTACCTGACTGAGGTAGCCGTGTAGTAGTTGGTATGGCATGCCAGAGGATCCAGTCATTTTTAATGAGCACTGCTTTGTGAAGTAGCCAATGATTGCATAGCTGAATACGGTGACCCTGTAACACAACTACTTTTAACATGAGTTAACTACTGACTACCTTTAACAGAAGACATTACCACTGCAATTAGTGCATTCACCTTCTTTTCTGATAACACTGCTTTGTCAGGTAGTACCCTGATTAATAGCTATCTTCCCATTGTAAAGCAACTCAGCAACTGATGGCAGATTGCATCACGGAACCACTCAATCCTTGATTGGACCTAAGAAAACATTTTGAGAAATAGTTTGATAACTGGGGTTTAATTACATCCTGGCATGAGATAATAAAATTAATAAAAAACTGCGATTTTAGATCTACAAAAGAAAAAGACTATGTCTTTTGTTAGAGTTTCCCTTTTTGATTTGTGGATTTTAAATTTGGCGTTTGACGTCATTGTCCTATACATTGTAATGTATTTAATCCATCGAACAGTGAGTAGACAGATAATACAATAAAACTTGTGTCTGGAAAGGTGAGAAACGATCTAAGTAGAATTGAGGGTGGAGATTTGAAGGGACTTCTACTAGAACACAGTGGTCTATCATCTGGTGTAAGCACCAGATTAAAACAGAGATCAACACTGCACTGCGACTCACTAATGGGTTGTATGGCAGTGACTGTGCAATGACTGGACTCACGGCTCTCTCCCTCTCCCCTGCAGGAAGCCTCATGTGCGTACGTCCTGATCGTCACAGCGGTGTACTGGGTGTCGGAGGCCGTGCCCCTGGGTGCCGCCGCACTGGTGCCAGCCTTCCTCTATCCGCTATTTGGTGTGCTCAAGTCCAGCGAGGTAAGCCAGCCGCCTTCTGCGCCCCTTCGCCGACAGCGCACCCCTGCTGGGCTTATACAGAGCGACACTTAGGGTGATGGAATACTGCAGCTGTGTAAGGCCTGAACATGGTCTTTACGCTCGTGTTCACATGGGTTATGGACTCATTCCCCTTGGTTTCATTCACATTAGCAGAGGGGAATTTTTTCCATTTGTGTCGGTGTGCCAGTTTGCCGTGAATGAAGTACAAATGCCAGATGATGCCTGGCAGCACCGTCCGGCCCTTTAAACAATGTGTTCCAGGCGCTGCCAATGCGTGCTGCGCTGGAGGTCAAAGGTCATGCGCAGTCCTGTCGTAGTAACGGTATATTACAACTTGATCCGATAGGGCCAACATTGTTTTATCAATTATGCAGGAATTGCACAATTAAACCACAGTCCCGTGGCGACAGATGGAAAATAACTTTGGAAATAATTGTTTTTTTTCCCAATAAGACTACAAGCATCTAATACACATACAGAAGAAGACATTTTATCCTAATATTTAATTTAATTTAGCGTTTCCCTCAATGGACCACGCTAAAGAAATAGAGGGTGATATTTGGAATGATTCATCACGAGCAGTGAATTCCTTTACACCTCTTAAGAAGCACTAAATCTCAGGAGGTTTGTGCTGTAATGATCCGTACACGTTTTGTTTTTTTTATTACCGCGGCCTGTAAGCACTGGCAATCAGGTGATTTGGCTTGACTGATTATGCCAGGAGCATGGGTGGAAAGAATGCACATGCCCGTAATCACAGCAGCCCCTTGCCCTGCCTGCCCGTCACCCAGGGGACGAGTGGACGGTGTGTGTGTGTGTGTGTGTGTGTGTGTGTGTGTGTGTGAGAGCATAGCCCTGTATTTACCCCCTGCCCCCTGCAGAATCTTTTATGTAACGGTTCCTCTCTGCAGGGCCTCTGATGGCACAGGCCCAGACCGTAGTGGCTGCGAGTTAAGTTGCAGAGGCTGGCTTACACACATAAGCTATCCTGCCCGGTTTCAGGAAACTCACTCACTCACAAACACACACAAACACACACACACACACACACACACACACACACACACACACACACACACACACAAAACCCTACCAGCTTCTACCAGGCCTAAAAGCACTCCAGTAATCCACTCAGCCCTCTCAGAGTCCCAACGTTTCGCAGCCTTGGGGATTTATTTCCCCTCCCATGTCCAACTTGGCGCCCGCTCACTTGCTTGTCCACTGCAACGTGCTCAATGGAATGCCTCAGGTGGACCAGAGCGTTTCATGTGCGTGTGCAGCTCTAAGGCCAGGGGATTGAGGTCTTGTTCTCCCCATGGATCTATCAAGTGTTGCCAGGAACAAATCAGAGGATAACTCTGCAGATGTTTATAACCATGCCTTTAGAGTCGCTGACCTCCCTTTGTGTCCTGTTTGAGCCAGTGCCAGCGGGGGGGGGGGGGGGGGGGGGGGGGGGGGGGGGGGGGGGGGGGGGGGGGGGGGGGGGGGGGG
>JAOYSI010004580.1:0-14189 GCA_025775065.1 Hiodon alosoides
TCACACTCTGACATTGAACTGACACAGCAGGGAGTAGACTCAGGGAAAATACGGTAAACGGGGAGACTCTCTGTCTCACACACACACACACTCACTCACACACTCTCACACTCTCACACACACACTCAGACTCACTCACACTCACTCACACTCACACTCTGACATTGAACTGACACAGCAGGGAGTAGACTCAGGGAAAATACGGTAAACGGGGAGACTCTCTGTCTCTCACTCACACACACACACACACACACACACACACACACACACACACACACACACTCACGAAGCTGTGCTCTTGTGTGTTACAACAGGCATTAAATCCCTTTTGGAATAGAATTAAATTAAATTAAGGTGTTGTTGTTTATTGCTAAATTAGTGAGTAGCTGGATTAGTTTGAATTTGATGCCTCATACTATCTCACCCCATTAATTGATTGATTGATTGATTGATTGATTGATTGATTGATTTTATTTGTCTTAAAAATGTATCGTAATATGAGAACCAATCTTATCGCTGGTTCTTTAACCGATGGCGGTTTTGCCCCTCCCCTTCTGTGCGGATTTAGACCCTTCCTGAGTCCGCCATCTCTGGCTATGCTGCTTCTCTGAAAGAAAAGACGTCTCTGGTCCCAGCTCTCTACAAAGTCATCCGGGAGAACTACAGTGATGTATGTCAATCTCTATTTCTAATTCTTCTGCTATACTGATGACCTGTTTATATCTTCTGAGTTTTACCTGGCAAAGCATGGATGTTCCTGGAAGTTCCCACAATCTTGCCTTCCTTTCTTCAGAGCAGCTGTGGTTCTGAGCACTGGGTATCATTTGCTAATTCCTCAATGATCCGGTGGACTAATCACTGCTAGCATAAGAGCCTCTCCAGAACTTTTCAGTCTTTTCAGTACGCTAATTCTCTCAACAAACGGAACACACAGGAGAAAATTACTTTCAAAACCTTTGATACAACCCAATAGCGGCCTATTCCTGACTCATGTATTAACTATAAAGTTTTTTTTTAAAGAGATAAATGGTTATAAATGGCCTTTTTAGCATGTGAAAATGTATGGGTTGTGCTGATGTCTTTACAATGCGTTTTAGAGGAATGTAAAAATGTCCCCCCTCAGCTCCTGGTCCCCGTGTGCCACCAGCTGTTTGAGTTCTACCGCAGCGGAGATCCCCACCTGCAGCGCTTCACCCTGCAGTTCCTGCCCGAGCTGGTTTGGAGCTACCTCTCGGTCACAGCGGGTCGAGATCCCCACTGTAGCGGCTGCATCGAGGCCCTCCTGCTGGGCATCTACAACCTGGTGAGCCTCCCAGCTGGGAGAAGTCAACTCCGCCACTGGCAACGTCAAAAGGCCCTGCGTCCCGCTGCGTCATGTGGCGTCCCGCTGCGTCCCTCAGCGTCCCGCTGCGTCATGTGGCGTCCCGCTGCGTCGGTGGCGTCCCTCAGCGTCGGTGGCGTCCCGCTGCGTCGGTGGCGTCCCCCTGCGTCGGTGGCGTCCCCCTGCGTCGGTGGCGTCCCGCTGCGTCGGTGGCGTCCCGCGGTGTTTGCCTGCATGAGTTTGAGCAGGAGAAGGATTTAGATATGTGAAGCCGGTTTGTAATGCGAAGCGGGTTTGTAATGTGAAGCGGGTTTGTAATGTGAAGCGGGTTTGTATGTGAACCCGGTTTGTATGTGAACCCGGTTTGTAATGCGAAGCCGGTTTGTAATGCGAAGCCGGTTTGTAATTTGAAGCCGGTTTGTATGTGAAGCCGGTTTGTAATGTTCTATATGCCCAGGTTCCAATGTTTCCAATGTCCAGCTTCAGTCCTAAAGGAGCGAAACGGCACAGAATGATCGAGCGCGAGGGAGTACACACAATTACGTTTAATCAACAGTAAATATGTATGTATGTTGTTATCACTTGTATGTTATATTTTAGTCAAGATATTCAGCATCTTCTGTATTTGAAGTACTTTACTCCCTGCAGGATGGTAATATTTAATTGTATTGCATTGTATTGCTTTCAGTCGGGTACATTTTCATGCCCGTGGGTCTGGGGTGCTTCGCATCAGAAGCTGGGTGAAGAAGTGGGGGCGTTGAGCTGTCGGCTCCAGTTTGGTTTAACCCCCCCCCCTCTCAGCACCCTGTCGCCTAAGGCCAGGAATTGTAAATTTAGTTCTCATATCTGGTGCCTCTCGGGTGGGGGGGGATGCTAGTGGACTGTCGCCAGAGGAACTGAGGGGTTGGCGTTGACAACAAGTCTGCTGCCCAGTTGCACATATGTGGAGGCACCCATCCTGGAGGGTGTTCCCTTCAGCTCCCCTAAATCACTTTCCTCCTCTTCTTATCCAGGAAATTGTTGACAAAGATGGTCAAAGCAAAGTGCTATCCTTCACCGTCCCGTCTCTGTCCAAGCCTTCAGTCTACCACGAGGTGAGTGCGTAGGCGGAGCTTTGAGCTCTGATAAAGGGGGCTGCTCTGGGATATTTCAGCCTGATTGAGGGTTTCCTAAAAGAGGAGTATTTTTGGCAGGTACTGATTCTTAACCCTCTGAATAGGATGTTATTCCCCGTTAGCCCGTTAGCCGTTGTAGAGTCACTTTGAAAACACCCGGCGAACTAAGAGACAGTGTGTCTTCGTCTCTGTCCTTTCTGAGATGTATGTAAAGTGTATTAGTGTAGCCCCAACCCCTTCAGTGCGCTGCTTGTTTCTTATACTTAAACACACATTTGTTCTTCTACTGCTCTACTTTCATTGACCCAGAATGTTACCTGTGCTTGTGTTCAGCCCTCAGCCATTGGTTCGATGGCCCTGACGGAAGGGGCGTTATCCAATCATGGACTAAGTAGGGTTGTGTACAGTGGGCCACACCTCCAGAGAGAAACATTTACAGCACAAAACAGGTGAGCCTCCTGCCATGAAATATTTCTATATGCTTGTTAGAACCACCCTGGCTTCACCAGGTTTGGACCTGGATTGTTAAATATTCTCCTTTTCTTCTTGGCAAAATTGTTCAGTCTTCACATAAAGTAGCGGTGGGTATAAGCATGGTTGATCTGACTGGGTTGTAATTAGCATCAACTTGACTACGCCCATAATTAACCATTCGGTAACGGTCTCTGCGTTTCTCGCAATGAGTGTGTGTGAGAATGGGTGAGAAGTTTGAACCCTGTTCAGAATGGAAATGGGTTTCCAGGACTATCTCTAGGCAACGGTTGGCTTCCTTTGCGCGGAGATGTGAGAGGCTCTGAGCTGTTAAATGTCCTCCCCACAGGTTTGAGGTGTTGACGTTCCTTCTCCTGTGCTACAACGCAGCCCTGACCTACATGTCCAGCTCGTCCTTGCAGTCCCTGTGTCAGCTCAGTTCCAGGTCAGAACCGTGTCTTGGACAGGACTGTGATCCGGACAGCACAGTTCTTACTGTTGCCATTGAACAGTCATTACTGACAGGCGTGCCACTTGGTGTCGCCTGGTCTCTAATTTCTGCTCCTCACATAAAGACTTTGCTTCCTGTGACACACATATTGGAGATATGTGCAGAACGCTCGTATACAATCGAGAACCCTTTATCACATAATGCGCTTAGAGTGTACTATGGTGTTTTACAATAGTCAGAAAAACGTGTAGGTTTTATAGGTGCATCAATCTTATTAAATCTGTTGCTGTCAACACAAATAAACTTTAATGCTGACGTTCTGGCTTTGTCACAGAATACTGAAACTATTGACAAGCTAACTAATTTTCAGACTGATTTTTATAAGTAGTTGCTGTGAAGTCCCTCTGGGGACCAGAGAAACCACCGAAACACGGCCTTCAGCCTTAAGACGGGTTCTGATCCTCTGAAAGACCCGTACCCAGGGCGGGGTCCAGGCTGTAGTTAGTTTTCCCAATACGGGAGAGGGTACTCACTCAGCTATGCTGGTTTGAATACAGCAGAGGAACCCTGGCTCGATGCAGCTTTATATAACCACGTCACCAGCAGCGATGCTTTGCAGTTTAGGCTTAGTAAAAGCTTCACTTTACTACTATTATGTTACAGACATTAGCCTAGTGAAAATAGCGCCCAGCGGTGATTAAAGGCAGCGTTGTAAACTGCTGTTTTGTTACACTTGGTTGTTTTTGTTTAAATAATGCGTTTTTGAGAAGGTTGACTACATTCTCAGTGTCAGAACTTTCGGCCCCGTTTTTGCAGTAACACAAAGACGCGCATAAAGTTTTTTAGGGATTAATGTAAATGTTAATTGGGTCTGCCACAGCTTGTTTTTACAATGCTCCGCCCCACTAACCAACCACCTGGAGACACAGCGTGATTGGCCTTCACACATGCAGAGCCAGGTTACCATGCGAAGAGCTGCAGGGTGATATTGACCAAGCATTGATGTTCATGAATATTGAACTTCAAGAGACTGACGGTGTGCTTGTCTGCTGTTTTGTAAAGGCCAGGAAAGTTTTCTTCTAGCGATCTGTGATTACTTCAGTGACAAAGGCTGTCAATGGCTAGGCAAACATGTGGCAGGACTAGCACATAAGTGAGATGAAGTGTTCCCGTGCAGTATGTTGAGGAACTGAAAATGCGAGGATGAAGTGTTCCCGTGCAGTATGCTGAGGAACTGAAAATGCGAGGATGAAGTGTTCCCGTGCAGTATGTTGATGAACTGAAAATGCGAGGATGAAGTGTTCCCGTGCAGTATGTTGAGGAACTGAAAATGCGAGGATGAAGTGTTCCCATGCAGTATGTTGAGGAACTGAAAATGCGAGGATGAAGTGTTCCCATGCAGTATGTTGAGGAACTGAAAATGCATATGCTTCCCCTGTCATTGTCGAGTTTGTTTCTAAATTAGGAGAGGAATTATTCTGTGTATTAATGTAATGTTTTTATGGTCATGTGACCGCATCATGCCTTGTGCTGATTGGCCCCCTCCTGTCCCCCTCTCAGGGTCTGTATCTGTGGCTATCCCAGACAACAGGTCCGGCGATACAAAGGCATCAACACCAGGATGACCGTGTCCTCCGAGTTCCTGGTCCAACTGACCGTTGGCATACACTATGCCCTGTGAGTGGTGTCTTCTGTTACCCTAAATGCACTCCGTCAGCATGTTAACGTGCACACCGTCAGCATGTTAACGAGCACTCCGTCAGCATGTTGACGTGCACACCGTCAGCATGTTAACGTGCACTCCGTCAGCATGTTAACGTGCACTCCGTCAGCATGTTAACGTGCACACCGTCAGCATGTTGACGCGCACTCCGTCAGCATGTTGACGCGCACACCGTCAGCATGTTGACGCGCACACCGTCAGCATGTTAACGTGCACTCCGTCAGCATGTTAACGTGCACTCCGTCAGGATGTTAACGCGCACTCGTCAGCATGTTAACGCGCACACCGTCGGCATGTTAACGCGCACTCCGTCGGCATGTTAACGCGCACTCCGTCGGCATGTTAACGCGCACTCCGTCAGCATGTTAACGCGCACTCCGTCAGCATGTTAACGCGCACTCCGTCAGCATGTTGACGCGCTCTCGTCGGCACGTTGACGTGCACACCGTCGGCACGTTGACGTGCACACCGTCGGCATGTTAACGCGCACTCCGTCAGCATGTTAACGCGCACTCGTCAGCATGTTAACGCGCACTCGTCAGCATGTTAACGTGCACACCGTCAGCATGTTAACGCGCACTCGTCAGCATGTTAACGCGCACTCGTCAGCATGTTAACGTGCACACCGTCAATGGAACCAAATCACCCCCCATATTTACATATCTCCTACTTTACCATTTACAGCCAATCAATGCATTTACTGTTCATATTAATCCACAATCTCTGGTGGATTGACCAATCACAGCCCTTGCTCAGTGTCAGTATTGACCATTCACAGCCCTTGCTCAGCTTGTCATCCTCCCCACATTCAGTCGCAGTTTGTTCCGTCCTCGGGATGTGTGGTTGATGAACTCTGTTCCACCTGGCAGTGATTCTGTGATTCCATGCGGTCTCCAGGTGTAACGGAGAGTCTGAAATGGGTTCCAAGGCCCTGGAGGATGTGTTGTACCGGGCACAGCTGGAGTTGTATCCCGAGGCGCTGTTGGTAGGTACAGAGACACGGAGCCCAAGCGTGTTCATGACTATTCAAAAAGGAGATGTGTTTTCAAAAGAAGGGCTCCTCTTTGGTTGAGCGTTAGGTATTTTTGTCGCGGCATCACGTGGACACTCTGTTATCACTTTTCAAGCAGCTGCCAGATTTGCTCCATTAGCCATTAAGGTGCTGCTGAATAACTCAAGAAGTGATGTCATTTGAGAACTCTCTCAAATTAGTGCATGTTAAACCACTGCTTTTTCCTAGAGCGTTCGTCACCCACAGTTTGGGTGCCTTGATAGGTTTTTTTTCCGTCCACCTGTAGACCTGAGTCCCGCGTGTTAATAAGTGCTTGTGTTCAGGTGGCTAATGCAATCAAGTCTTCCCTACATGGAGGGGCCCTGAAATCAAACAAGGAGGGCACCCGCTGTATCCAGGTAGAAATCACCCCCACTTCCTCCCGGATATCCAGGAATGCTGTGACCAGCCTGTCCATCCGCGGGCACCGCTGGAAAAGACACGGTGAGGAGTGTGCACTGAACCCCGCTCATGGTTGGGCCTAGCGTTTAACACCGGTCTGTCAGAAACTGCCTCATTTCATTAAAATACGTCTTATGTTATAAATATGTAATGGACAGTGTTAGACAGTGTGCATGATATTAATGAGGAAAATAACATACAATAAGAACCTTTTATCCACGGGCTGGATTACAACAGCAACGCAGGTGACATCTTTAACATTCTCAGGCTGGATTACAACAGCAACGCAGGTGACATCTTTAACATTCTCAGGCTGGAAACGTTCAATGCGAGATTCTTTTAGTCAGGCTGGAAACGTTGTTCAATGCAAGATTCTTTTAGAGTCAGGCTGGAAACGTTGTTCAATGCGAGATTCTTTTAGTCAGGCTGGAAACGTTGTTCAATGCGAGATTCTTTTAGAGTCAGGCAGGAAACGTTGTTCAATGCGAGATTCTTTTAGAGTCAGGCTGGAAACGTTGTTCAATGCGAGATTCTTTTAGAGTCAGGCTGGAAACGTTCAATGCGAGATTCTTTTAGAGTCAGGCAGGAAACGTTCAATGCGAGATTCTTTTAGAGTCAGGCAGGAAACGTTGTTCAATGCGGGATTCTTTTAGAGTCAGGCAGGAAACGTTCAATGCGAGATTCTTTTAGAGTCAGGCAGGAAACGTTGTTCAATGCGGGATTCTTTTAGAGTCAGGCAGGAAACCTTGTTCCTCGAGACTAAATGGCAGATATAATCGAAGCTTCGGCTGCCAATAAAATGTTTGTTTACACCCTGATGCTTCAAGCTGCTGTCTTTATAAGTATAGATGTGCTCCAATGTTCATCCAAGATCCATTGTTCCATTGCCTGTGTTTGACGTATAATTTCTTGTGATTGTATGTTTGTTTCTGCTTGTCTCTATTTCCTTTATGGAGATCCGGTAACCAGCATACTTCAATTATTGTCCCCCAGTTGCACTGTGACTTATGAACTAAGCACAGCATTTCACAGTAGTACCATTTTAAGAAGAAGAGATGTGAGATTTTGTGGTTTGCTGGCTTGTGTTTTGTGTGTGTTTAATTTTCTTCCTTTTCAGCCATCACATTTGTGTGTGTCACTTTTCACCCCTAGAGTCTCTCGAGAACAGTATTGACTCCCCGGAATCGGGGGCCTGTGGGCCCGTCCCGGAGATTAGCGTGACAGGGGTGAGCGGCGAGCGACTTGCCAATGGGGAGGCGCTAAGAAACAGGACAGAGGGGGAGGCGCTGGGGGGCGCAGAGGCAGGGAGCGACTCTAGGGCAGAGCTCAGGAGGCAGAAGTCTGTCAGACGGATGATGGAGGATGGGATGGCCTCTGCCGGGCGTGTCCAGTACTAGGCCACGGCCTGGAGGTACGGTGGGTGGAAGGGTGGCGGTGCGGGAGCCAGGTGAACGCTGCATGGCACTGCTGACTAACCCAGCCTGTTCACATCTGACCCGTGGCCACCGTGCTCACGAAGCACACCTGGAGAGCGACAACCTAAAGGTCCTATACTTGTAGAATGAATTCCCTTTAAACAGCACTTGATGCTGTATGTTCAACATGTGTTTGTTGGTGTCCTGCCCCCTCTCCCCAAACACAAGCTGTAACTAAAGGTGCGCTTTGACGCGGCGTCCATTGGCTGGCATGCTCCCCATACTCCAACCAACATGCGCAGTGCTGACCTACCGGGCATTCCCATTGGAGCGTCGCCTTTCTCCCCTTTTTTCAATGATTGGCTTGATCCCTTTCCGATCTCCGCATGGAAACACTGCCGCGGTGTCCCCCTGTCTGAGGGTCTGTCTGAGGGTCTGTCTGAGGTGATGCTCGTTAACCAGCCGGCTGAGTGACTGGCTGGTGTTTCCCTTGGCTTCCCCACGTCTCTCCTCTCTCCTCTGGTTTTGAGGGGGGCGTCACGCTAACGTCACGTTAACAGGTGAACTGAATGCAATGCCGGCAGGCGACTTCCCCGTTAGGGAGCCCTCAGCCTGACTCCTGACCTGCGGCTCTACAACACCAAACCCCCTCCCTGTGTGGGGAAACTAATGCTGGAAATTTAACCTGCAGTCGCGGCCATTGATTTCTTTAACCGTCTGCCTGCCAGTCTCTCCTCCTTTTCTAATGATCTAATGGATATGTGTGGCTCTAAATCCCTGCTTCTCTTCACCTTCCTGGGGTAACCCTCTGTCCTCGTGCCCTCGTGTTGTGGGGTTTGTGTGGGGTTTTAGGCACCTGTGTTGCCCTCCTGGTACTTGTTTTCTCCCAGTTTTAGGGGGATGCAAGGGGCTCACTTGGGATTCTCCTGTCTTTCCCAGACGCAGTGGATCTGGGTTCCCCGGACGAGCTGATGGAGATCTCGGAGTTGGACGAGGGGTTCTGTTTGCGGGCAGGGGCTGGGACGGGGACGGGGACGGGCGGGAGTCCCCCGGCGATTGTGGTCAGCAGCAACGCTGGCCTCGGTGGGGGCAAGCTGATGGGGCGGAGCCAACGCAAACTGGGCGGCAGCAAGGCCTGCCGGGAACGCGAGGCGTTGGCGGAGAGCGGCCGGGACCAGCCGTCCCGCAAGCAGGCGGACGGTCGGGCCATGAGCGAGAACCTGGAGCTGTTGTCCGTCAAGCGTCTCACTCTCACCTCCAGCCAATCGGTGCCCAAGGCCGGCGCCCTCAGCCTCTCCCGCACCGCCAGCGCGGTCTTCTCCAGGTCCTTTGAGCAGGTCAGCCACGCGCTGGTAGGCAGCAGCCCGGGCCACAGCCACTGCCCTGCCCACCCCCCCAGTAGCCCCTCTGCCCCAGAGGCTAACCGCTTCTCGGCCTGCAGCCTGCAGGAGGATAGGTTGACATACGTTGTGGAGCGCGTGGAGCACCTCAGCCCTTCCCGACACAAGCAGCGTTCCCCCAGCGCCAGTCTCCATCTCTCCACCGACCTGTGACCTCACCCGTGCCCCTTTCAACGCCCCTCCCTACCAAAGCCTCCCACTGCTGTAGCAGTTTTCGCCAACTCCATCCTAGGACCACTAGGCCACCCTGTTCACTTTCTCGCGGTTCCTTACATCGACGACCCTGCCATCCTTTTCATTGTAACGCAGCTCCTATCTGAAGGATAAACCTGCACATTTCTGTGGATCTTTGCCCCCCTACAAAGCCTGACTGATGAAGGTGGGGGACCACTTCTATGTCTGAACTACTTTTGTCTTAGGACTGCTGCCACCTAGTGGTACTGATTCAAATGTGGCACCTTAGAGAATTTTCCTACGTCCGCTTTAAAATATGATCACTAAAAAAGTCCAAATCCGTTTAGAAAAAGTGTTTTTAAAGACCCTTTCCCTGTGCTGTTTATGCACAGATAGGATGACGTCATCCTGATGTGCTCAAAGTGTTGTCAGGTACTGAATATTTTTGCCTGTGGAGTGGTAAGTTTGTGAGCGTATTTTTAAAGCAGTGTTGGCCGTGCTCCCTGTGTGAATGTGCTGGAACATTCTGAAGATGAGGCTGCTGATAAATGTATTTTCTAAACTGAATAGTTCTGTAAAATAAAAACATGGCCGTGTCCGTTGTAAAAGCACAATGTAGTGAGATTTCCTACGTCGGTCTCCTCCCTCCCGGCCTTCACTTTAGTGATCCGCTAATCTTTCTCCTTAACTGCTGCAAACTGCCTAAAATCTGCTAAATTATAAACCAAAAAACCTGTTCTTGTTTACATGGTTAAGTGTTGGCGTTATACCGTATTACCCTAATGCCCTAGAAGCAATACCACTGTCCACATCCAGTCAAGTAACGTGGCCATGGAAGGGTTGATCTTTGTCATAAAATGTACGAGAGCGCGTGTTGGTTTTCCATAGCGACACTTGAGATTAGCCAGAGCCAGTTTCAGTAACCCCTCATTTTATTTACAGATTTGATGTATGTGATCTTTTTTACTGACGGGTCTGGTTTAGACTTGTTTCTCCATGGTTTTATCTTTTTCTATCACAAACCGAATTAAACACTGTGCCACCTTTTCGGCAGTTTTCAGCTAGAAATATTACACTTTTTACACTTTGGTAACCTTAGTAAACATCAGCATTGAGATGTTTTTTTCACTAAGTGGAATAACAATCATGTATTTTTGCTTGTTTACGGACTATGAGAATACGTTCTTGTGAATTGTACAGATTATTGTTCTAAAGTTTTTGCCTTTTGTCTGATAACTGATTGCTATAGCTTCACAGAAATAAAATGTTTATATATTTCAAACGTCATTCTTATTTTTTAAATCCTTTAATTTATTATTTGGAATAGTCCATTATTTTGGTGGGGGTATTTCCTCCACTATTTGGGATGGTCCACTGTGCAGTGCCTCTCAGCTAGTGGCTATGACCCCTGCCGCCACTCACAGGGAGGGGAGGAAGTATTGGCTGTCTCCTAGTATGAGCAGTCTCTTATAATCCCAGTTGCCTTTCAGTCGCCTGGCAAAGGAAAACATCCCTCTTAACTGCACTGTAAGCGCACAGGTGTCCAGAAAGCTGCTAAGAGAAGCCCTGCCACGTTTTACCAACCAAAGCAACTCTGGTCTTCTAACCGCGAACCGCTGCTGTGCTTTCCCGCTCACAACCAACGAATGACATGAGCGGGATTTATTCTCATTCTGCGCATAGACAAGGCCGTTCTAATTTAACCTCAGTACTGTGTGGGAAGCCCAGATCAGCCTAATTAAGGCTGTTGGATGATTGGTCCTTTTATTGCTTAGATGGGACCAGCATTGGGACTCCCTGGGCGAGGTGAAACCTCAATATTGATTATGTATTGGTGATTTATCATATTGATCATTTAATTGTCTGCAGTAAATTTCTCAGATGGGTGAAGTCTTGGTGTTTCATTGTTATTGGACACCCCTTAACACGTCACAGTGGTCATAGACACACAGCTCCTGTTTAATTTGTATACATCTCAAATGTAGTGGCCTTGAACAGGAACGGGTGAGTTTGTACAGGTGCGTTTGTACAGGTGCGTTTGAACAGGTGAGTTTGAACAGGTGTGTTTGAACAGGTGAGTTTCTGTATGTAGCACCATTATGTTTCAACTCCCATTGCACGGGGCTGACATGGTGCAGTCACGTAATTAGGAATAAATACCAACCCCCACCCTTACGCACATTTCAATTCTATCAATGACTTTACCACCCAGTTATTATGACTATAGAGCTAGAATAGGCACGTTTTAGGACTGCTGGTTGTATTTTAAAGTGCTGCTGAAGATAGTTAAGTGTGTCGCCACTGTATACTCTGCTACCATGTAAAGGATTTCAAACAAAGGCTTTTTAAAATCTGTTTTAAACAGGATTGTAATCAAGTACATAAAATTGTCCCTAATGTCCCACATATATCAGAGCATTAGCATTCATCGAGAGCGTAACGCTCCGTCTGTAGTTTTCCTGTGTGAGGGCGTGTTGGAAAACCTCACAAATCGGCTGCCCCACTGCACCTTCTGGCCAGATAGTCGGCAAAATGGTAACGGTGTCTTGTAGACTTGACTTTCTCCAGCCAACCTGTGGCTGATCTGTGACACTTCCTTTTGCTTTTGACTCACATTTCAGTCATCAATTAGTCAGATGGCCCACTCAATAATTCACACATTTCCGCCCCATAGATGGCAGGACACCGGGGCCTGTAAAGGTCATTTCGACCGGGTGTGCTGTGCCACCCTTGGCGACGTTAGAGAAGCGTCGATGTGAAGAAATACAGTACATGCTTATTAATATTTAGTATGTTACTCATCTGCTTTTTTTCTTCAGTACAAGTGCTATTCCCCTTTTTTGAAACGCATGTCCTGTCTGTATGGTGCCGAATCAACCCAGCAACACAGCTGTACCTACTATATTGCTGATATTTTTTATGGAATACTCCAGGCTTGTGCACGCAATTGGGTGGTGTTCATTATTGACAAAGTTATTTTAAAATAAATATAAAGCATTCCAATTGGTCTAATCTGGCACTAATCTCTGGCGGTGGGACTTTGCCGTCATATTAGCTCTGTCTGTGGGTTCCTACACAGGGAACTGGAAGGTCTGCTAGAAGCCATCGAGTTCTGGTCTTTGTCACGGGCCTGGACTGAATCACCTCAGGATACAAGGCAAGTCTTCGTCCCCCTGGCTACTGCTCTCCATCAGTTCACCTCCTCTGCCTCTAGGGGGATCCTTTGGTATCTGATTGTTACAATGCTGTGTGTTTGTACTCCAGAGGCATGTCCAAGACTTCGTCATTCCCTGGTTGAATCTAACAGCAAACGGTTACTTGTAGAGTCTCAATAGCTCTACTCCTTAATGTGTCGTTTTGGATGGCTGGTCATAGTACTCCGTTCCATGACAGCAAACTGTGTTCACCACCTGTGAATATATATAAATATGAATTCATAAACTATTTTACTATACACTCAAGGGTCGCAATTTTTTTTTATAACAAAAACTACAATTCATAATGGTACAACTAATATATGCTCGCGAGCCGACGGTTAAAGGTCGCTTGAACATATCGTCACTCTCAGCAAGGATTCACCCTTTCAGATGTATTGTATTTAGTTGTTTTGTTTTCAATTTACGCATTATAGCTATTATAACGGAAAAGTTTGAATTGGGCTATTCCTGGCGACTGGTCAGGGCATACCATTAAATCCCTAGAAAATAATCACAACTGTAACAATATATTAAACTTTGGATTTTTTTTTTTTTCCCCAGGAGCATGACACCAAGTGCTTTTATGGAGACAAGTGCAGATTTCATATCACCAAGTACATGGGACTGAAGCCTGCAGATATTGGGGACTGCTGCCACCTCTTCGACACCTTCGGAAAAAAAAGTCTGAAAATCCAGTCCCTTACCAGACATTTCAGCCTACACCCTCAGGGGTAAAGTACTGGCTATGGACATCCAAGTTTCTGATGCATCAATGGTAACTTTTGCACACATTTTTAACCTCTGATGAATTAACTAGCTGACAAATACTAAGCTTGAGAGACTGAGACCTGTGTTACAAAACATTGAGACAGACAAACTAACATTAAGATTAGTCCAACATTTTCACAGCTTCTACTCAACTTTGAAAATTTCCTACGAACACTACAGTGGGGTCAAAGCAGCAGGAGTCAAAATTATCAAAAAAATATTTTAATATACAAGTTTCAATTCAGCAAAATCTTCAAACAATTTAACAATCCTGTTAAGAACATTTATCACATGAGGCATCTAGCCACTGATTCAGTGAGATATCCCTCAATCCACTGCAAAACTTAAGCAGTTGTGGCAGCCAGGTTGGAGCCCAAAGTGATACCAGGAAAAGTTAATGCTTCAGTCATTATGGTGGCCAAGGAGGTACCCAAGGTTATTCCTGGAGGAGTTGTTAATCCTTCCATCACCGTGGCACCGAGGGTGGTACCTGGAGTAGTAGTTCAAGCTTCAGTCGTCGTGGCAGCCAGGGTGGTACTCTCCAAGGTGTTACCCAAGGTTGTTCCTGGAGGAGTAGTTAATGCTTCAGTCGTTGTGACAGTCAGGGTGGTACCCAAGGTTGTTCCTGGAGTAGTTAATGCGTCAGTCGTCGTGACAGCCAGTGTGGTAGCCGGGGCAGTCGTCGTGGCAGCCAGGGTGGT
>JAOYSI010004581.1:0-14188 GCA_025775065.1 Hiodon alosoides
CACCAAACTTGCTCCACCCTGACACCAAGCAGTCTCTGAGCCCACACAACCACCAAACTTGCTCCACCCTGACACCAAGCAGTCTCTGAGCCCACACAACCACCAAACTTGCTCCACCCTGACACCATGCAGTCTCTAAGCCCACACATCCAACAACAACCACCACCAAACGTGCTCCACCCTGACACCAAGCAGTCTCTGAGCCCACACATCCAACAACAACCACCACCAAACTTGCTCCACCCCAACACCTGAAATCACCCACCTGGGAATTCCTGGTGGTTGTCAGGATAGCTCTGAGCCCGGGGCATCCGGGATTTGGGGTAACTGTCACTGTAAAGAGAGCCAGAAAACCACCATCATCATCGCCATCACCATCGCCAGCGGTTCAAGGCACTTCTTCACTCCATTGCAACAGGTCTCACCTGTCCAGGGGACTGTCCAGTGAGGGACAACTTCCTGAGGCAGAGTTCTCCGGGCTGCTCATCGACAAAGGGTCCAGCATCTATAACGGGGGGGAGGGGCTAAGCTACTGCACAGCTAGATATGTACACCACCTCTATTTCTTGATCCCTGTAATTATAATTTTAAATAAATTGCACACTACCCCACACTTTACCCTCACATATCAGCCATTGTTCATTTCGGTGTGCGTTTTGTATAGAATTTCTGCTCTACGTTTTAACACACCATAGGTATACCGGCGAAGCCTAACTGCCACACAGAGGGGATAACAAGTTCTCTTCTATTGGCAAGTGGATGTACCTGGTCCATGCTCTCGGGAATGAACTCGCCTTCGCTGTTTATGCTGGTGAAGGAGCCGTTTCGAGCCACCTGCTGGAGGGCATCCGGGATGTAGCCCGGGGGAGGCGAGCTCCGATCTGTGGAATGGGTGCCTGGGTGTAGGGGGGGTGGGGTAACGTGCGGTTAAGCGCCGACGGTGGGACACAAACATGGGTGCGGCTTTTCTGTCACAGAGAGCTCCTCTCCGTGGCGTGGGCTATACAGATACCTCACCGATTAAAGCCAGCATGCGTTTCTTCTCGGTCCCTCTGAAGGCCGTGTTGTCCAGGTCCTCAGGAGAGGACGGCAGCTCCACGTTAGCGGTGGAACTCTGAGAGAAGAACAAACGCTTTAACCGCTAATCACGTGGCGCCGAACGACCATTTATGGCAAACACTGCGGTCTTACAGTAAGAGAAAACACACCCCGTCAATAAATTCATTTCCTGACGCGATCCAAAATAATCCGACCACACACAGGCCCTGTAGACCCGGGAAGAAGAACTGCCTCGGGTCGACCGGCGTTTCTAAAACAACTTCCACATGCCAGGAGGGATTTGGCACCGACCTGCATGGAGGCCTGCAGAACCAGCAGAATTTTCAGGCTTTTCATGTGGACACTGCGGTCCAAAAGCTCCACCGCCTTGTCCAGATCGTCCTGGGTGACCAGAGGAATGACCAGCTGCACAGGGCGAGACAACCGGGCGGGCAGGGCGAGAGAACCGGGCGGGCAGGGCGAGAGAACCGGGCGGGCAGGGCGAGAGAACCAGACACAGCATTTTTTTTTTTAAAGTGCTTTTACTCACAAAGACCCCGGAACATAAAACATAGTTAATCTTTATCTCTTGAATGGGAAAAACCAACCCACTAATTAGCATTAGAATTTGGGCTAGAGGGATACTCCTACACACACAGATACACTCCAGTCACAATCGATAAACCATCTTGAATTCTCCTCATAACTATCATTACCATCAGTAAGAGTAATTGTGGCTATTATTTCGTGGGCACTCAGAGCGACTAACAGGCTCAGAATTTAACCGTTTATCTACTCATTTAGCTGGATATCAGGAGTTCTTTAGGTAGGGGGGGGGGCATTGGTTTGCCCTGAGCCGGTTAGCACTGGGACTTTGAGTGCTTTGCTAATTGGAGAGTCAGAAATAAACCGAGGAGTGGCAAGCCACGTAATAAAGAGTCTCCCCCTGGAGGGCAGGGTAGGTACCTCATTATTAGTGTAGTGCAAGTCCATGGCCTGTCCGAACGCCACCGTGGCTTTAAAAGCCAGGTCATCCAGCCTGACGGGTCGCGAGAACTGCCAGATTCTTTCAGAGACAGAGAGGCAGACACTCGTTAGTTTTTGTGCCTGTAAGATATCCTACTTGCATTAAATGCAAAATAACTTACCTTTTTTCGCCTCTGTATTCAAACTTCACTCGAACATCATTCTGTAAAAGCACCAATTCACAGTTAAAACCCAAACAGTGCACTGCACCAAAAGGTGTCATGGATTCTGATTTGCAGAAAATCTAACGACCACCTTATGCCCCCTCCAATCTAAAATATAAACAAATACCACAAGATACAATTTTACTTTCTTCAGTCATTAGTTGACAATTTCGTGGCATATCGTCCTCAGTAATCTAGATCAGTGTTCCAAAACCCACAAGAGGCCATAGTCTGTTCTGTAACAGGTTTTTTTATGGGACATGAAGATGGACAGGTGGACGGAAGCTGGCAGCACACCTGATTTTTGGGTGAAGAAGCCTTAGGCTTGCCGAGGTCTCCCAGAGACAGGGCAGGGCGACTGGAACGGTGTAGCTCGGTCAGATCCTGCATGATGGAGTTCAGGGCCTCCTGCTCATCTGTTACCACGGGGACCACACGGGGACCACACGCAGAACACAGGTTAAATTAAACATGTGGTCTAAACAAGGCCTCAGTCAATGACGCTCCTCAGAAAGCATGCAGAATCTGGGGGTTACCATTGTCAAATGGATAAAATCATAAGGGGGGCTTCTAGCAACAGCTGGAGAAATCATCCAGACCAATTGGATTTCAGACGGATAGTCTACAGTCCTCAACTGGTTTAAGGCCATCTCCAGTACGTTGCCACCGAAAAAGGCTGGGCTTTATCAAGGATGGGACAAGCTAGAACAATTCCCAGGAATCTGGGTTGGGATCCCTCCTGACGTACATTGGATCTGCTCAGCACAGCCAGACGTTATATTCAGGGGGTTGTCCGATTTTGAATGCAAAATAATGCATAAAGCAACAAGGATCACATTAGCTGATTTTCTTTTGTTCTGCCTCATGTTTACACATAGCTTGTATCATTACAAACATGAAATAACCTACACGCAAAACTATAACAATAAAGAGCGTCCGGTTGTAAACTAAATGCATGCATCCGTGCGTCACACAAACAGAGCTTTTGACATAGTGCGCACTGTCAAGGCAGGTCCAAGAATCCAAGGAGGTGGTACCTACCCATCATCGCAGGGCGGCTATTAACCCAGGTGTCCAGGACAGAGGATTCTCCCATAAAAGGGGCTCCTTTCTCCTTTACACACAGACATACAGCAATCAGTGAGCGCAGAGTGCCAAGATGAATGGAACACAGAGTCTGTTCAGTTATCCGACTTTGAGCTATGAAAATGCAGCCAAGCTTAGATACTGACAATTCCTATACTTGCAAAACCTCCAATTCTGATGTATTTAATGGTTGAACCTGTACTTTCATAGTAACAAAAAGGATGGAACGACGAAAAAGGGAATTTCATGTGGCCGTTTCACTCTAGACCTCACATTTGACAATGAGTCAGAGCTGGGTAATGCACCCCGAATAGTGCAAACACTAAATCGATTATTTATTTATTTATTTATTTTAAGACTTTCAGTCTACGCTCGTCACATGCAAGTAGTTCTTCCTTTTACGAAGGGTGCCCAGTATTTCGTGGTTATAAAACAAGAGCTATATTCTCCTTTTGGGGTTACATTCTTTAAAAAGGTTTTCAACTCGACGTATCGTGCCGACTAACATCCATCGTATTTCTACAGCGCTTGGGGCGATTAACTCATAGCAACAGTAATCAGCACTAAGATTCCCTAACGAACGCTTGCTAGCTACGTATCAATGACGATTAATCGACAGCTCTGTCTGCGTCTTCACTCGCAATGACTGTCAATCGCTACCGATCAGCAACATAAAAACAGAAAATTGGCTAGTATTCCGTATCAGTGTCATTGGTCAGCTAATCAACATTAGCTCACGACGCTGTAGACAAACACAATCTGTCAGATTTATTTTTGCAGAAAACAACCCAATCATGTCGATGTTTACTAGCGCTTGTCTCGGATAGTGCTGCACGGCTATGTCGACTACTACCTCATCTGGTATAATTCTCTTAAACATTAAAACATAAACAGAAGAATTATATAAAAATTAACATTCAGAAAATTCCCTTTTAACAGTGGTTCCGTGCTGCTGTAGACCTACAAGTGTGTTGTGTTACCCACTGCTAGCCAGCTAACATCAGACATCGCAATGTTTGATTTCTATTTTAGCTAGCTGCCGTCTTTTTCATCAACACGGCAGTTACAGACTCCAAAAAGTTGCTTAACTTATTTTTCCTACCTGGGTGGGTTGTTTTTTTTCACTTCCTCATCCACAGGGCCGGCTAGAACAGCCTCGGCCCCGATGATGAGCGACTTCGCAGTCGCGGAGTGCTCAGAGGTCCGCTTGTAACTTCCACTCGAGTCCAAGGCTACAGCACGCACGCTCGTTCCGTCGCAGGCCACACTGGCTCTCTTACTATAAACTATTAACTGGCGTTTGCGGTACGTGCTGCTAATTTGAGAAGCTAGAGATGAATCCGAAACTGAAATGGACCTCTGTATACAAATTCGAAATCTTCGAAAACGTTCACTCGAAACTGTTCTATCGTAGATCCACCCCTAGGTAACGCAGCTCTCATACTTAGAAGGAAAATAGTACAGGAGTCCGACGTTACGTTACCATGTGACATGTTTCCCGGAAGACATTTTTGCGACAGGTTAAAGGAATCTTCGCTAACTTTATAAAAATCAATTTAAGTACAAACATTCGAATACTGGGCGTAAAAAATGTACGACTTAGTTATTAATTTAAGGAGCTACAGTTATTAAGATGTTTGCCTTTTTTTTTAAGCGTAGACAGTAAAATTGTGTTGTTAACCCTGCAGAACTCTTTTTGCTTTTTGTTGTGGCGGTGTTAAAATTCTGCATAACCTTCTTTGAATCGCGCAACATAATACATTTTTTAAATTTCATACAAAACTCTTCAGCCATATCACTTTCAGAAATGTAAAGCATGTTGATATTAAACCTCAAAAGAATGTCCGTTTTTATCGCCCCTCTAATTCTGTTTCCTCCTCTACGGATAAGTCCAAACCAACCAGATAAAATTAATGCAACCACCAAATACCTCTGTCAAACACAAATGCATACGACTGGTGGTTTTTACTGGTTAAATACCATTTGTAGTGTTACCACTACAGCCTCTGATAACGATGAAGACTTTACAAACAGCGGGTGGTAGATGGTCGGAGGACCATGTTCAACCCGCTGTGTTACAGGTGTCAGCTTGGATCCAACCCTTCTAGTGAGTTAATTTCCTCGGGTCTTTACATGTCTGTGTAACCCTTCATGGAGTGTTTAAACCGGAAAGCGGAGAATAAGAGGGTCCCCAAAATCGTTATTCTCTACCCATTTTAGGTTGTATCACTGAATTCCTAATATTCTACAGATATAAATGTTTTGACCTGGATTTTCACAGCAATATAGATGATATCAATATATAAAGAATGTTCCATGCATTCTTCAGAAAAGTGTGCATGTAACAACTTACGTAGTGAAAACTTCCTCAAAAAAAATTCACTGATGGGACTCTAATGACCCCGATCTTCGGAAGTGGCAACTCGGAGGGGGGGGGGGGGTTCTTCGGCCATTGTTATTTGACATATTTACTATCTACGCGTTTCTCTGAATGTAAATTGTGAATAAAGACTATATATTTGCTAAACGGGGATTTTCTATATAGTATTTTGGCTGTCTTTTAAATAACTTAAACTTCTGTAAAAATAATTATTTATCTGCACGTTAATTATAATTCCGTTACAAAGTATGTCACTAGGGGCTTACCCTAGAGACATATCTTCTAATATATATCCATCTTTCAACCGACTGACGGTCTATCGTGGCGGTAGTCCCTCACTAACAGCAATAAGAAATTTAAAAAAAGACTTCGGGTCCATATTATCTCAATAGGAAGCAGGGCAGTATACGACGGCTGGAGCTGACAGCAATGGCGTCCTCGCATGACATTAACTCCGCCTATTAGCGGAAGTCAGCGAAGCCCTCCTCCTGAATGGCACTTGCTACGCATCAAACATGGCGACTGCGTGCTAGTGGAATATGTTGTACTATACCTGTTGTGATGTGATCTAGTTCTTCTCGGTCGAAGTTTGTTTAACATAATGATGAAAAAGGACAGGGCAGATAGAGGTAAGTTTCAGTGTTGGTTTATTTGTTTATGCTAGAAACAGTTTAGGCTACTGCTACCCGAAAACTTGGAACAGTTATCTTGAACAGCTCCTTGACTTCGGTCAGCCTTTGCTATGTCCAGTTACTAGGTGACGTGACTGTACCGTTTCTTTTTGTTGTACGACAAGCAAGCTGAGGTGAGTTCATCACACGCCAGTAATGCCCGTCGTGCGTTTTCATTAAATTGAAGTTCTCGACAGCTATAGAGTTCACCCATTAATATTACTAGTTATAAAACGGGTTATGACAATGATCGCTGCCATAACATTTAATTGTGTCTCAGCCTAATGCTTAACTACCTTCAAGATCCCCACGTACTTATAAAATAAAGGTCACTTTATGTTCATTTTAGTGTAGTAGTAATAATAATAATACAAACAAAGCTAGCTCAAAATTCCCTATCAGTTTATACCCAGATGGAGTGGAGGAGTGATTTGCGTTTAAATTTAATGATATAGACAGTCGGCAACACAAGATGTCAACACTGATCAAATTTAGCATCGTATGTCATTTTATGCATTTAACTTCTAAGTACGTTAAACTTTGTGGTTTATTTCACAGTTTTAGGCAGCTAAAGCGTTTCAGGTTAAGTTTTGCTCAAGAGTAGTGCAACAAAGGCCTTCCGCGGCCCCCCAAAGCCTTAACATGGACCACACATTTCTCTAACTGCCGCCTGACCGATATTCTTTAACCACCGCTTTGGTCTGTATGCGTTCATGTCACATATAAGAGGCCCTGGTGTCTTTGTCCAAGACTGTCTGACTCAGCCAGCCTTTCTCCGCAGAGAGGAAGAGGGCGAAGAAGCGGCCCCACGATGAAGATGAGGATGAGGAGGAGCCAATGGGCAGGGAATCCCAGGAAGCCATTCCGGCTGCCGCAGGGAAACAGGTGGAGGAGTCGAGTACCAAGCAGGACGAGTACGGTGCCAAGGACTACCGCCTGCAGATGCTTCTCAAAAACGACCACTCCTCGCGCCCCCTCTGGGTGGTACGTCAGATTTCTTTACGTATCAAACAACTTACCGGGGGCTGTTATCCAAAGCCACTTGCATACTTAAAATGTATACGTTCATCCACTGGATCATTTTCTTAAGTAATTCAGGTTAAGTACCTTTCTCGAGGGGACGGCAGCTTGAACCGCCAACCTTCCTGTTAGAAACCGGTCACCTTATCCACTCCGCCCCTCCCCAAGGCTCCGGACGGGCACATCTTCCTGGAGGCTTTCTCACCCGTGTACAAGTACGCCCAGGACTTCCTGGTGGCCATCGCTGAACCCGTCTGCCGCCCGGTTCACGTGCACGAGTACAAGCTGACCGCCTACTCCTTGTACGCTGCGGTCAGTGTCGGCCTGCAGACCTCCGACATCATCGAGTACTTGCAGAAGCTCAGCAAGACCTCTGTGCCGGACGGGATCGCGCAGTTCATCAAGGTGAGCGCGCCCCGGTGCGTTGCAGTTAAGTGCGTTGCAGTTAGTGCCACCTAGTACAGAGGGATCCGGACAGGGTCGGTTGTCGGTTCTCACGTCGGTTTTTCCTCTGTTCCTTCAGCTCTGCACTGTCAGCTACGGGAAGGTGAAACTGGTTCTGAAGCACAACAGGTATGTGCGTTTGTCTTGGTGTGTGGGCCAGACATGGGCCAGACAAGCCCGGTTTGTCCGGCGAGCGGCTCTCTCGCCGGTGTTGAGCGACGTCGAGTGTTCAGGTCTTTCTGTGTCATCAGGTACTTTGTGGAAAGCGCCTTTCCTGATGTGATCCAGCGCCTCCTACAGGACCCCACGATTCGGGAATGTCGCCTGCGCACCGCCGAGGGGACCGACTCGGAGCTCATCACTGAGGTCATCTCCAGCAAATCAGCGGTGGGTAGGCCGGGAGCGTAGAGACGGGCGTCGGGACACAGACGGGCACAGACGCAGACACACTCAGTGCAGTGCCCTAAACGCTAATTAGAAAAAACGTGGTTTTTGATGTGTTGTTTCGTGGCTAAATATTCGACATGGCCGCATTGTTCAACTTGATATCAGCCTGACCATGGGCCTTTACGCTCTGCAATGCCGATCCAGATATCCAAGTTCAACCCGGATGGCGGGGCCCCCTCCACATCCCAGGATCCCGAGGGCCAGCGCTCTGGTGTAGAGGTGCCCGAAGACATCTTCAGTTATTACGAGCAGATGGACAAGGAGGAGGAAGAGGAAGAGGAGACTCATACCGTGTCCTTCGAGATCAGACAGGTTCGGCCACTGGAACAACACTGCTCTTAATGTTCAGTAGAGAAGACAAATGATCCTGCCACTTAGGGACATTTGTTAATTAGTTTTTTCGTTTGCTTGTCGAACCCCGCCCCGCCCCGCCCCGCCCCGCCCCAGGAAATGATCGAGGAGCTGCAGAAGCGCTGTATCCAGCTGGAGTACCCCCTGCTGGCTGAGTACGACTTCCGCAACGACACGGTGAACCCCGACATCAACATGGACCTGAAGCCCACCGCCGTGCTGCGGCCCTACCAGGAGAAGAGTCTGCGGAAGATGTTCGGCAACGGCAGGGCCCGATCGGGGGTCATCGTTCTGCCCTGCGGTGAGTAGGAGATGGGGGGTGTATAGTGGCAGGGCCCGATCGGGGGTCATCGTTCTGCCCTGCGGTGAGTAGGAGATGGGGGGTGTACAGTTACAGGGCCCGATCGGGGGTCATCGTTCTGCCCTGCGGTGAGTAAGAGGGCGCAACAGCAAATTTTAAATTAAACTTTTGGTTTGTGAATGTATTACTGGTCCAGTGTTAATGTTTGGTGTGTGCGGATTGGTGTCCCCCAGGGGCGGGGAAATCCCTGGTGGGCGTGACTGCGGCCTGCACCGTGAGAAAGCGCTGTCTGGTGCTGGGAAACTCCTCTGTGTCCGTGGAGCAGTGGAAGGCCCAGTTTAAGATGTGGTCCACCATCGACGACAGCCAGATTTGCCGGTTCACCTCGGACGCCAAGGACAAGCCCATCGGCTGCTCGGTGGCCATCAGCACCTACTCCATGCTGGGCCACACCACCAAGCGCTCCTGGGAGGCGGAGCGGGTGATGGAGTGGATGCGGAGTCAGGAGTGGGGCCTCATTATCCTGGACGAGGTGCACACCATTCCTGGTGAGTTCTGTGCCTGGTGTCTCGCTCTGTCCATCTCCATCTCCATCTCTCTCTCGCTCTGTCCATCTCCATCTCTCTCTCCATCTCTCTCTCGCTCTGTCCATCTCCATCTCTCTCTCGCTCTGTCCATCTCCATCTCCATCTCTCTCTCGCTCTGTCCATCTCCATCTCCATCTCTCTCTCGCTCTGTCCATCTCCATCTCTCTGTCTCTCTGTCCATCTCCATCTCCCTCGCTCTGTCCATCTCCATCTCTCTCGCTCTGTCCATCTCCATCTCTCTCGCTCTGTCCATCTCCCTCTCTCTTCTCCACTTCGTGCCCCCCCCGCCATCATGGACTCCTTTTGGCCCTGCAGCGAAGATGTTTCGGCGGGTGTTGACCATCGTTCAGGCTCACTGTAAGCTGGGCCTGACGGCCACGCTGGTGAGGGAAGATGACAAGATTGTGGACCTCAACTTTCTGATTGGGCCCAAACTGTACGAGGCCAACTGGATGGAGCTGCAGAACAACGGATACATCGCCAAGGTGCAGTGCGCAGAGGTGAGTCCGGTACCAGTCGTGAGTCCGATACCAGTCGTGGTTCAGCCTCCTGGTCTGTGTTTGACCGCCACCTGGTTCACTGTCCCCCCGGCGACCCCAGGTCTGGTGCCCGATGTCGCCCGAGTTTTACCGGGAATACGTGGCGATCAAGACGAAGAAGCGAATCCTGCTGTACACCATGAACCCCAACAAGTTCCGGGCCTGCCAGTTTCTCATCCGCTTCCACGAGCGGCGCAACGACAAGATCATCGTCTTCGCCGACAACGTCTTCGCGCTCAAGGAGTACGCCATCCGGCTTAACAAGTACGTCTCCGGGCAGCTGTGAGAGAATGGCCATTGGTCCAGTAACATTGAACGCTGAACTAGCTGGACAGCACACCCAAGCCACATTGCACTAGTATTGGGTTACATTTTGTCAAGTTAGTCCATTTTCACGATTTGTCAGCATCGTGCAAAAAAGAGTGACCAGCGTCTGATTCTCCCAGGCCCTACATCTACGGACCTACCTCCCAGGGTGAGCGTATGCAGATCCTTCAGAACTTCAAACACAATCCCAAGATCAACACCATATTCATCTCCAAGGTAACCTCCACATCAAATCACCCCCACCAACACATAAACCCATACTCTCTCTCACACACACACACACACACACACACAGTGTGAGTATATTTCTAGGTTCAAATTACTTTCTTCATCGTTTGACATAAGGGTTTAAGTGGTCAGAGTGGCGTGCGTAGAGTACACTCAAGTACTTCAACCATAGAATCATTTCCCAAACCTAACTCATTCAGTCACAGTATTACGGTTGCAATAGAGATTTAAACAGGTGGAAACAATGATTGTGAACTTAAATGCATTACCTCTCCGTCTCGCCAGGTCGGCGACACTTCCTTCGATCTGCCCGAGGCCAATGTCCTGATCCAGATCTCATCTCACGGCGGCTCCCGCAGACAGGAAGCCCAAAGGCTTGGCAGGGTGCTGCGTGCCAAGAAAGGTGCTCCTCTTTCACCCTTAGTCTGGTGATGGGATCTGGGCCACGCCCCGTTACTGAACACTGCCCTTTCCCCCAGGCATGGTGGCGGAGGAGTACAACGCCTACTTCTACTCGCTGGTGTCCCAGGACACCCAGGAGATGGCCTACTCCACCAAGAGGCAGAGGTTTCTCGTGGACCAAGGGTACAGCTTCAAGGTGGGAACGCCCTCAGCAGGGCTCTACAGCGCGGAGTCCCCCAGTGAACGTGTCTGATGCCTCCTTCCTGACCCCGCCTCTCCCCGTCTCCTCTCCCAGGTGATCACTAAGCTGGCTGGCATGGAGGAGGAGGAGCTGATGTTCTCCAGCAGGGAGGAGCAGCAGCTGCTCCTCCAGAAGGTCCTGGCGGCCTCGGACTTGGACGCAGAGGAGGAGGTCGTGATGGGAGAGGTGGGCGGCAGGCCACAGGTACGCTCACCTGCTGTCTTTTGTTCCATGGTCATTAAGCTCAATGGCTTTCTACTGAGGCATTTAGATCGTAGATCAGAGTCTCTGTATAATGGTGTCCTAAAGCTGACCGACACCCAAATAAAAAAAAAACGGGCTGAAAGAGTTTACAGGGTAAAAAGTTTTCACATGTCTGTGTGAAGATTTCTCTGTCCTTGGCATGCACAGGGGGGTTTAAGTAAGCTCATATCTAGCTGATTAAACTACATACCTGTGAGAAACGGATATTTAACAAGTCTATTGTGAAAGTGAAGGGCTGCTTCTTCACAAATGGCGATTGTGACCCTAATTCTGCATGTGCCCCCCGTCCCGTCCCGTCCAGTTCTCCAGACGCACAGGCACCATGAGCTCCATGTCAGGGGCGGATGACGCCGTCTACATGGAGTACCACGCCCGTGGCAGCAAGGCCTCCATCGGGAAGAACATCCACCCGCTCTTCAAGCGCTTCCGCAAGTAGGCCGGGCCGGGCCGGGCCGGGAACGCCCAAGTCTCCACTGAAGGGGGCAGGGTTATTTCCCCATGAACTTTGCAGGACAATGTTTTGTCACAGCGAGGCGAGGCCAGGTGCATCCTGGGACTTCAGTTGAAGACGAAGATGACGATGAAGGGGAACTGGTCGTCTTTGTTCCGTCATAAAACTAAAGCTGATGTGTAAATGTCCATGAATTACTTATTCTTTATGTAAAAGGGTTGTTTCTTTAAGATAAATGCCATTCGAATACAAGCAGAAACCAAAAATGGAAAGAGCCGTTTCAATATAAGAGGACTGGCTATATCCCCATGTTGGTAATGAGAGCTCAGTGCTCGTTTAAAAGCTTGCTTAAGTAATTATCTGTTATATAGGTTTGAGTTTGACTGTCAAGGTAAAACATTTATTTGTTTCTAGAAGTGTGTGTATATGTGAATAAAATTCAATCACCTTTAAATAACCACTTAACAAATAGCATTTCCCACATTCTGAGTTTAGTCTAATTAAAACGCAACCTCTCTGCACAGGGAGGACATTTAGTGAGTGTCAAAGAGGTGAGGATAGGTTTTGTTATTGAGAATCAAAAACTAGTATTCTCATTCTCCAAAATATCTAGCAAGTTTTCTCTGATAATAATCTTTATGTCTAATACATTTACTATCCCGTTTGGATAAAACCCCCTCTACCACAGGGTGGGGGAAGGTGACATCTCGCCCATTTAATTAACACTCCCTCTACCGCACCACAGGGTGAGGAAAGGTGACATCTCGCACGTTTAGATAACACCCCCTCTACCGCACCACAGGGTGAGGAAAGGTGACATCTCGCACGTTTAGATAACACCCCCTCTATCGCACCACAGGGTGAGGAAAGGTGACATCTCGCACGTTTAGATAACACACCCTCTACCGCACCACAGGGTGAGGAAAGGTGACATCTCGCACGTTTAGATAACACTCCCTCTACTGCACCACAGGGTGAGGAAAGGTGACATCTCGCACGTTTAGATAACACCCCCTCTACCGCACCACAGGGTGAGGAAAGGTGACATCTCGCACGTTTAGATAACACCCCCTCTATCGCACCACAGGGTGAGGAAAGGTGACATCTCGCACGTTTAAATAACACCCCCTCTCCCGCACCCCAGGGTGAGGAAAGGTGACGGTTCACGTGGATCAATATTCAGATTTAAATTCACTGTTTATTGTTCCATGTATACCCCTAGCCAAAAGAGTTGTGCAATAACATAACATTTCTTTAAAAATGTTTAATCTTGTTTGGCGAACTTCCAAAGTTCATGATCCTCAAACAACTTTTCTCATGGTAGAATCGGCTAATAAGTTTAACGATGATCTGAGGATTTGTGTCCTCGCTTGACTTTTTGGATTTCAGAATAATTGGCTCTGGCGGTAGTTTTTGGATTCCCGGGCTGAACTCGAAGAGAAAGCCCGACAGTGTGCACAGTGTCAGCAATGCTTAGCCACCTGTACCACAGTAATTCACCGTGGGTACTGCCAGGCTCTGGTTTAAAGTATCTGGGTTGTTAATGCATTTGTGTTTCTTGTAATCTTTTCACTGTTTTTTTGTAATATGTATGAGTCACGTTTTTGGAAACATAAAAATTTACAAAATAAAATGTTTCATTTGAGTTCTGAGGTGTAATATCCCAATATATATATCTGGATATAATATTTGCACATAAAGGGGTCACCACTACAGCACAGAACATAAAGGGGTCACCACTACGGCACATAAAGGGGTCACCACTACAGCACAGAACATAAAGGGGTCACCACTACAACACATAAAGGGGACACCACTACAGAACATAAAGGGGTCACCACTACGGCACATAAAGGGGTCACCACTACAACACATAAAGGGGACACCACTACAGCACATAAAGGGGTCACCACTACGGCACATAAAGGGGACACCACTACAGCACATAAAGGGCTCACCACTACGGCACATAAAGGGCTCACCACTACAACACAGCACATAAAGGGGTCACCACTACAGCACATAAAGGGGACACCACTACAGCACATAAAGGGGTCACCACTACAACACAGCACATAAAGGGGTCACCACTACAGCACATAAAGGGGTCACCACTACAGCACATAAAGGGGACACCACTACAGCACATAAAGGGGACACCACTACAGCACATAAAGGGGTCACCACTACGGCACATAAAGGGGACACCACTACAGCACAT
>JAOYSI010004582.1:0-14186 GCA_025775065.1 Hiodon alosoides
CCATGTCCTGCCCCTGGGGGGGGGGGGGGGGGGGGGGGGGGGGGGGGGGGGGGGGCGGGGGGGGGGCCCATATTTTGCCTTTGATTTTAGTACTTGCACCTTAAAAATAAAACTGGCATAAAGCCATCACTGGGGTTCTGTAAACTCACTTGCTCACACATAGAAATATGCACCCGCAGAAGCCTTTGATATCCACTTTAACCAGAACAAGTGACTTGTGCGTTGTCCCTCCAGATGGATTGATTTATTGTCCTCATGCTAAGATGGCAGAGTAATTTACATATGACGCGGCGCGATTGTTGCCTTCGTTTGTCCCTGTTTTGTCTATTTGATTTTTTTGCCGCCATTCTGGTACCTAAAACACCCAGCAGCCTGAATTCCAGTTTTTCACATTTTCCCTGATCAAAAGGACCTACCTTAGATAACGACAGGCTCTTCAAAGAATGAACTAGGAAGGGGATTTCTGTTTATGACTAACAAAAAACTTTTTTTTTTTTACTATCAGTACTAGAAACATTATCCACACTTCACATTTCCCTATTATCCAGATTTAAAGTTTTGCGATGGAGAGCACTTGTGTGCCACAACTGATAACAGAACTGATTACAGCAGTGTAACAAAGGGGTGTCAAGGTAACTGATTACAGCAGTGTAACAAAGGGGTGTCAAGGTAACTGATTACAGCAGTGTAACCAAGGGGCGTCAAGGTAACTGATTACAGCAGTGTAACCAAGGGGCGTCAAGGTAACTGATTACAGCAGTGTAACCAAGGGGCGCCAAGGTGGAACCGTGGAAGAAGAAGATGTCAGGGAGCTGGTATGTCCATGCCAGTAATGTTGTTTTTAAATCGCCAATCTTGTTAGCTCACTGTGAACACATGTGGAGAATGAGGAAGCGTAACTGGTCTCCTTCAGCCATCGGTATCTTTTACACTGCAGCCTACACAGCCTGCAATATAGGTTCAGCAGCGAATGCCACCCCACCCCACCCCACAGCAATGGCAACCTGTAGATGTCCAGGAGACCAATAAAGAAGAATTATGCTACATAAAGTATAAGTTCTCAGGATCGGGGGAAAGGGGGGAGGGGTTATGACTGGGCTAGATGCAGTTATGCTATCGAGCAACATGCCTTTTTAACACCCATGTGTTTTTTACCTCTTTGAGTATGTAAAAGACGGGAGTAAATAGAAGCATGCACTTTTCAGTTATTTTGTGTCTCTAAACCCATTAACCACCATTAACCGCTCCGCACAAGGAAAGTTGCAGGGGCTTTTATGATGAAGGGCATGGTGTGGTGAAAAAGGGTTATGAGGCCATCTTATTAAAAGTCACACCCACCTGTATGTCAGTGAACATTCCCTGGTGACAAACATTCCCCTGTGACAAACAGGTGAAGATTATCTACAGTGTTCCTTCTCACCGACTCATTCTAAAATTTCCCTGACGAAACAACGCTTTAGCAGATTGGGTCAGAATACATTACTTGTGTGTCTGTGTGTGTGTGTGTGCGTGCGTGATATATTATGAATATATTAAACATTCTTAGAATTAATATATTTACGTATGTATATTTATAACACAAGAGGAAAAAACTCTGAAGCAATGAGTGTGATTTTAAATGCCAATTGAAATACATCTACTAAAACTATTTGAGACTATAACAAAGTCCATTGTTTAATGTGTAAAAATGTAAAAAGTTTGTAGTAGCTGTCTACGATTTACCGGCACTAAATTAGATGTCAACAGAATACATATCAAAATTCTCTTTATTCTAAAAGCGTATTTAAATTGAAATAACTTTGGTATACTATTTAACGTACCATAGGCATTTGTATCTAGGGCCGACCTTTATTTAAAGTATACGAAACCCAGTAGTTCAATAAATATTTGTGCATTTAACAGATTGGGCTCGGGCTTTACAAAACCCTGTAGAGTGGAATATTCTCACGTTTCTAATCCGCTCGTTTGCCACCAGAAGACGTCAAAGTTTTTCTCTTTCTAAAATGACGATGACGACAGGGTTCTCATGGGGACCTGTGAAGGCAGTAACCTCGTCTCATCCCCACCACCAATTTCACCAGTTTTTTTAAATTCGAAGGTCGACCAGATCTTGGAATTTAAAACACACGGACGTCGTGAGAACAGAACAGTAAAATATTCAATTCACTGCACAGGGCAGGTTTTTTTCTTCATGAACTTGTTTCAATGTCGAGCTCGTTGTGTAACATACGGTGAAGTGTAGTATATTACGAAATGACTTGATCGTTCCATATGTGAGAGAAAAAAAAGGAATAATCTAACGTAATATATTGCCAAAGGTCGGTGGGTTCAGACAATAATGGTTAAGGACTTTTTAATAACATAATTGGAATCTGTTGGTAGATTCAACAGCGATCCGTATAAAAACTATACATAACGACATGACTACTGAAGAAACCAAGGCATAACTGCCGTCTGTTGCGTGAATTTAATTAAATACAGATACAGCCTTGTACAGCGAATCGTCCGTCACTACTGATGGTACAGTGTCGGAAATAGGCACCACATACATACATAATTTAAAGACAATTAAATCCCCTACAATTCTCGTTTTAATTGTGCTGAATGTACTAAGGACATCCTTAATATAATGGGTTTGTGAAACCTCCAGTCTGCTTGCTTGGATTTGCAACACATAGAAAGCGCGCAGTGTAAACGTTAATGGAAATTTTCATACTGATATACCTTTCTAAACCCACAAAAATAATTTTAAACTTACCGGCATCAACCCAAGAGACGCCGAAAAAGCTGAGAATCAACAGCATCGCGGCAGACAGGAAAAATCTCTCCATCCTTCACCAGTCGGAGGACGTGAAATCCCATTTACTCGGAGTAGAGGTGTAGAAACCGAGACATGCGTGCAGTTATTCACCATTCACATCTGTCAGCTTCTTGTCTAAACAGAAACAGCGGTCACAACTCGGATGGCTTGCCGCAGAAACACAACAGGACAGGTTTTTCAGTGCCTGGGACAGCGCATCGAGAACCGCATTCAACAGTACGCTTTTGGGTGGCTGGTGTGTAATACCGAAAGCCAATCGTCTTTTATACGCTATAATCATAAGTTTCAGGGAATCGCAAAACCGCCAAACAGTCTAACATAAAAATATGATTGTTTTCGTCTGACGAGGCGACACGATCTGCCACCGAGGCTTGTTTTGTATACATCTGTGCAGACGAAGTCTGTTTGAGGGAACGCTCGAGAGAACTCAACTGCTGCAGAATGAAACGTGCTCGCACTGGCTGTCGGGCTTTGTAGATCCAGCCCATTCACTCTCGCGCGCTTAGTCAGAGACCAGAGACACAGACACACCAAAACACGATCTTCCAGACTTCTGGCTAAATGCCTAAATGCAAACTTAAGTTTTAAACACAAAATGAATATAGTTTAATTTCCATTCACCACCAGTATCTTTCGGTGTTTATATGAGTCAACGTGAGACATTTAGTTCCATTTAAACACTGACAGAGTTGAAATTGGTGGGTTTCCTGTTTACTAAGACTATATCTGGCGCGCTAATACTGCTTGTGATAGCTATTTTGTGGTAATAAGCTATTACCAGCTTCTGTAAACAGGTTATAATTCTATGTACTCCGTGTAAGTTTTAGTCGCGTAATCATGCATGTCGAAGCAACATGGTGTTTTAGGATCTTATAAGTAATCTTGTAGGGGTTTGGTCTAATAGATTTTGTCTTTATAGGGCTTACATAGAATCCTACCAGCTGTATTGCGATAGTAAATAGCGTAACCAGTTTGAATGTTCAGTGGTCGAATTCCTGTGCAGTAAAAAGTTGAATGCTCGTTAACACTAATAACCAACTTATGTTTTTATCTCAGTTCAGTTCACTACGGTGCTGTTATTACAATACCATACACATAATTTATTACTTTTATTTTTTTACTTTTAATAAAGAACCAATTTGTCTTTCCATCTTACATTCATTTTGACCAGTTAGCCATCTACTAATAATATGCAATAATTATGTTAAGGTTATATGTCACGTTTTGTAAATTAGGCTATTGATAACAGGACAAGTTTTATAATAAAGCCTTTGACTGCCCAATACCCGATTGAGGGAAAATATTCGAGAGCTCCGCCTCATGCATTTGCTATAATTGGTAAACTAGTCGTCACAAATCTTTCACTTTACGGCTATAACCAAAGCTCCACGTCAGGATACGGCTGTCTTCTGGTTTAGCGATTCAATGCGAGAAATGCGGTTGCGCAGAAATAAATTTTCAATCGCACTTGGGCAGCAACAACAAGAACAACAAAAACCCTCTTTGAAGTGCATTTGATTTTTTTCCCCTGTCCCCAGAACTTTCAGTTTTTGCGAGTAGACAACGGCATGGCTTACCTAGTGTGTTAAGTCGCTCCCCTCCGATGTAGTGTGTAAAACGGAAATCGGTCTCTCCCTTACAGCCCCGGTGTTAAACTCATGGGGGAGAGGGACTGACCGAAGGTCTCTTGCTCGTCCCTAACGATGTAGCTGTATAATGGACTGCCACTGAATGTCACCTAATGCTGTTCTCCCCAGTCAACGGTGACATCATCTCCCTTTAGTTTTATGCTTATTATTAAATTGACGCTATGGCTGTCCTGCATTGGAATATGAACAAAATCTTGACGAACGTTTCTAAGCTTTACTCGAATTATCATTGTTTAACTGAATATGTAAAACTACCTCACCCTGTGGGTTGCATGAGCACGTTGTTTTTTTTTTAAATTTCGACATAAACAATAGGTTTGTAACTTTGAGCACGGGAATACTTCTGAACCAGCAGTTCTGGAATTTAAAAAAAGGAGAAAAAGGCGGTTGTAAATTTGAATCCCATGTATGATTCTGACGTTGCTGATGCATGCCGAAAAAACTGACTCAGCGCTCAGAGAATCAGATTTTTTCAATTTATGTGTTGTGTGCATGTTGGCCTTTTGAACTATCAAAAACTTTCAGAAACAAGTAGCATGTTCGGAATGCGTTATTGTAATTTTTCCTTCCAGATCAGGTAGCCGAGAATATGCCTTCTACGGAAATGCCTGATTGAGGAAAAAATCGTCATGTATCGTTTTTGTAGACGTATATCATCCCATCAGAATGTGGTAAAGCGGTTAAAGAGGGAACTAAACACTTTTGGGGTGGAATATCCTTCAATGATTCCCTCTATAGTTTCACATTACACACCCGTCAAGCGGCGTTAACTAATAAATCGACCATTTTAATGGATACTGAGGTCTTTCTTTTGTTGTGGTCCAGCCAAAGGGGAAACATTTTAAAGATTAAATTCTTCCACTCATGTGTAATAGACATTTAAAAGAGTCATTGATAAGAATCCTCCAATTACCAAGAAACAAAAGAGTATTTGGAAATTGTGCTAAGGCAATTAGATCAGTAAAATTATGATTGAATTACATTGAATAAGACTTTGGTTCATTCAAATTTACTAGGTCAAACCTTGAGTACACAATAAAGAACCTCACCTGGAGCTGGTCATTGCTGTTACTCTGATAAAATAGGTGGTATTTTTTATTATCAATGATAGCTATCAATGACTTTAGATCTAAAAGCAACAATTAGATTATTCAATTCAAGTCTTATTTCAGTAAATCTTCTTTGTCACAGAACCCCTTTCATCAGGAATACCAGGGCAATAATCCTACCCAAGTAGATCAAAAGCTGGATTCCATTACGCCAGGAGGAAGTGTTCCCGGATAGGAGGTAAGGACTACGCTCTTGGCATGGTTGATTGTAAATTCTTGTTGGAACTTTTTCGTATTAAATTTACAGTTTCATTGAACATATTTGGTTAACTAGTTCAAATTAACCGTCTAATAAAGAGGAAAGGGTAATTCTGCCCTATACTTTACATGATTATGGGACAGGGGACCTTACTAAAAACATTGACAATTTTTCCTCAATCTTTATCCAGCTCACCCTACTAAAATACAACTGGCTGAGTGTTAGGGAAGAGTAAAGTCGCCCCATAATGGGAATGAAACGTAATTCTTTTTAGTGGCTCCTTTGATGTAATAGATGTCGCCAAGCACATTTTAAAAGGATAAACTGCTGTCATTTTTGGCAATTAAACAAATTAACTTCAGAACAATTTAATGTCTACAATAGCTAATTTAACAAGTTTAACTTATGAATGGTGTGAAATTCCGCTCTCATGGTTGTTTATTTTATATTTTATTTATGGTAGTGGCAACATCCACAGTCCCCACTGCTTTTCATTAGTAAACAGGGAGTTACTGCCTGAGTTGGTGCATTTAATTGTGTCTTGCTGAGTGGTGCACTTTTCACAAGCATTCCACATTTACATCATACCTTCAGTTTTATCGACTTGCCACCTTCCAGTCCACTGCAAGATAAATCTGTTCTGGCGGGAGCAAACCAGCTAAGATATTGCAGCAGGGTGAACACAATAATACGCTCAGCTATTATAATGATGGGTGAGAGGACCAACATTACTGCTGTAGAAGAATCAATAGCCCACACAACACTTTGGTCTCGGACCTAATTAACAGAAAACATTAGCTGAAAAACGCAGAAACTTAATTCATGGAAGCTCGTAGGTAGCTCAAGGGGTAATCACAAATTTTAAACACAAAAACAAGTTATAAATCCTTCCAGATATTTGTGGTTTCAAGACCACCTTTTATGTCCTAAGCCAAGGTGGGGTGAGGGGTTGGGGGGGTATAGCGCACATCCTAACAAAATCTGAAAGATTTCACCCGGTTCTTAAACCTACACTAAAAGTAGGAGACATGCAAGATGTAAACATAAGTGTTTAACTGAGTTGCTGCTTCCTGCAACTGCTTTCCTGCAGATGCTGCACCAGGGAAAATAAGTGTTTAACTGAGATGGACTCCACGAAGATCTGCTTTCCTGCAGATGCTGCACCAGGGAAAATAAGTGTTTAACTGAGATGGACTCCATGGAGATCTGCTTTCCTGCAGATGCTGCACCGGGGAAAATAAGTGTTTAACTGAGATGGACTCCACGAAGGTCTGCTTTCCTTCAGATGCTGCACCAGGGAAAATAAGTGTTTAACTGAGATGGACTCCACAAAGTTCTGCTTTCCTGCAGGTGCTGCACCCGGTAGAGGTAAAGCACAAGCAGCTTTGCCTTGCTTTGTGCACATCTGTGGTTAGATACAGAATTATTGACTTCCCTGACTAATCTGATTAACGTTTCACAATCCACCATTAATTTGGCTTTTCATGCCAGCACACGTTCCTGTTGGAAGTGTTGTGAATGTCAGCTGACTGGAGCAAATTGTCACCGAGACTCTTACTAAGGAATATGAATTCCCAAACAACCAGTGATGACATGTTGTGGGAAAGAGGATGTATGCATTTCTTTTGTTTAATGCTTGAGCAAAAAACAGTTTGCTGCTATGCCATAACGCCTCTCACTCTGAAATTACTGTTAGGCGCTACATCTGATGTTTGAGGTTATCAAATCAAATCGGCTCTGTGGAGCATTATTAAATTAATATAATGATAGCCATCAGAGAGATTGATTATGAAATGTCAAGCTTGGCGAGCCCGAGCGGTAAAACTCATTACATGTCTCATTTAACATAACCCATGTGTTGGTCGGAGCGGATGTCTTCATAAAACTGCATTTTGATCATTTGAAAATTTGCTAATATTTCTGCATATTTTTAGTACTGGACTTCTCCATGAAGCTAATGTACACTGAAGGGAATCAAGGTTTTGTTTTGTTTTTGTCTCTTGCAGTTGGTGTAAAGAGAGCTTGAAGGATTACACACTAAATTGTCAAATGTTAACCAGTTTAATACTAGATTTGTACTTCTGAGAAGGACACATGAATTTCCTCATATCACAGGAAGAAACGATGAAATGATTCAATATAAATAAAATGACTGTGCAAGATTTTATTTTTTCTCGGATAAAATTAAAATAAGCAGAGCAGCATACTTTTTGACATCAACTATAACTGACATCAATATTATATTATTATTCTTATTCTTATTATTAGCCCTGCAATCAGGTCTTTATACACCCACCTTTGGTTATGATCACCCTGATAAGACACTTCCTATGGGGTGTCATCAGGTTGTGTTTGATTATGGGATCAAGTTTTTTGTTACATTAAAAAGGTACAAATAGATTTGTAGTGCACTGTAATTTTGCTCACAGTATTTATTTTCATGACAAAAATGAGCCAAAAACATTATAAAAATGTGTGCATTGTTTAAAACAAATGTATTCCTATTGACATGTATTTAAATGTAGGAAAGCATTTGGTTCTGTCCCTTCCATTGTCTGTGAAATAAAAGTGGGCCAGTGTGATCTCTTCAAAGCCTGCTGCGAGTTTTCACAGAGCTTTGGTGTTACACGCCAAGCATCCCTGGCAGTAATCCTTCACAGTAACAGAGGTCACAGATTTCTCACAGATGTGTGTCCCATTGTAGCTAAGTCTTTAGCATTTTCTCTGGTGAGTAAGTTCATAGCTGAGCCTTTAGCATTTTCTCTGGTGAGTAAGTTCCATGGCTTCAGTTATAACATCAATGAGAGATTTCCCGCAGTTTCAGTGCAGTTTGTTCAGGAAGGACGTGTGAGCATGCCATCCCTGCTTTTTCCATGGCTTTCTGTCATATAATTTAATGTCTTCTAGCATTGGTTTGTGGTGGATTGATTGAGCTGTCAGGTAGTAATTCTTTAACATTTATCTTTGCTTTAAGATGAAAATGTAAAAAAAATTCTAGACCTCATGAAAAATATATGACCTTTACTGAGGCTCACTCTTCTTTGTCTCAATCGAAGGCTGAGGACAGAGGATAATTGCGATGGAGGTTTTCACAGAGAAGTTCGGAGCTCTGAATGGGATTCAGAGTGATTCATTTTGACAAGGTTGATCCTCATGGCCTGAAAGTCTCTCCGATCCACATAGGGCCCACCAGCGCCCCCTTCAGGGGAGATGACAGCTGTGATGTGTAACAGAACTGGATCTCCCTCTCTCTGTCCCCTGGGTGTGATTGAATCTGGGTGACTCATTCCTGTGGGTTTAATAGGCCTGCGGTGCCTGCTCCACCACCCCTCACCGGTCAGGATTTAATCATCGAACAGGGTAGCAAGACAGTACATATCAGGGGTGTCATTAACAAAGTTCTACTCCAAGTTCATCCTCTTTCTCTCTCTCTCCCTCGCTCCCTCTCCCTTCCTGTACACCAGACCCTTTCCGTACACCCCCCCGCCTCCCAGTTCCAGTGAGATCCCCAGAGATTCGGTGGAAAATTGGGGCCTACAATGCGTATATAGATCCTCATTCAGAGAAGTCCAGTAGCTGCGGGATAGAGGTCAGAGTACTGGAATCAGGGGTCTTTAATCAGGGAGGGTTGTTGCTAATATTCAGGGACTCAGACTAAATGATGCCTGGTGGGTGTTTGGTGGGGTGGAGAATGGCAGCTGGACGGTCCACATGAAGTTAGTTGGCCAGGATGATTAGAATGAGTTGTAGCACTCCACAAACCGCTTCAGCACTCCTCCACATTGACCCAGGATCTGGACGGGATCGGATTAATAACCAAAATGATTGTTTACCTCTTCCATCAATGAGAAGAAATGGTGACAACAACACTCTGTTGCTACCATAATGTTGTTAATAAAAGTTCAGACCAAAAATCATACAATCAAGATACTAACACTTACAGTAAAGCTAAGTTGATTGGTTTTGACTTTATACATCATTAGTACAAATGGAAATCAATTATAATTACAATGACCTTAACATAAAAATAGTTACTTAACAAAAGAATGGTCTGCAGCCATTATAGTCTGCTCGGATCATTTAGACATTTGGATACAATATTTGTGTTACAGTTAGATAGTGAGTTGATATCAGCAAACCCGTCTTAACAGACTGACAAGGGTTATTGGCGTGGTTAGATGTGATCAAACAAAGAAGTTGGAGGCTTAGGGCTGTGGCAAGGGGTTTCTCGTGGAAATATGACAATAAAGAAGTTGGTTACTAAGTTAAAGATTAACATTGTCGACGTACACCGTTTTACTACAACATGTACGTTCTATTTAGCTGAGAAAAGTTCAAATGCAATCAGAATTGGCAGCGGTGGTTTTTGATCAATGGTGGTTTGTGTCAGATTTACAACTGTAATTTTGTCATTTGCTCTGGCTGTAGAGCGCATGGTACTTTAATATAATCTGATGTGTGGCGGGTGCCTGTTGGCTTTATAATTCTGTCCATACTTCCCCACGGGAGGCTGTATGGTAGCAGAAATTGACTTAATATCACCCATTAATGGAAAAGTCACTGTAATCTTTGTGTTTCCACTTCACAGAACACCACTGCTGGTTTTGATTGGAACATTTTGTCTACCCCTAGGAGTACTGCTTCCTCATGAAATCATTTGGTTACTTCCAATTAAAATTTCATTGTGAAAAGTAATGTTTCCTAAAATGGACACAAAGAAGGCAGCCAGTCCTGCGGTGTCATGCGTGATGGATTGCACTTGAAAATGTTTTGCAAAGTTACACACAGGTTCTATGTGAGAGGCAGGTTATGTTTAATGATACAAATATATATCTATATACTAATTCATCATATTGTGGGAATAGGTTTATCTATTTTTGAATTTTCTTTCGATTCTGCATTTATTTCTCAACTGGAACTTCTTTTTAGTCAACGGGCTCACCCATCTAAAATGATGTAACCCTAACTGATTTATCCACAACCCCAGACATATGCATGTTCCATCAACCAATTCGTGAGAAATGTCTAGCCGTTGTACTGTGTTAATCCTGTGTGCTTATCTTTTCCGTAGCGCATGGATGAAGCCCTCAGTGACAGAGGTTCATGCTGCTCACTAGTGTAAAACTGTTTAAACTCACTATGTTTGATAGTTGTTGTTTTTGTGCAAGTGCAAGTAGATGAATGTGGCTACATTGCTGGTGGCTGTGACTTGCTAATGCGATGGAAACTGGGTGGAACTGGAATGATCTGAGCTGGGGTGTCAGTAGCCGTGATCTGGGGTCGTTTGGTTGAAGAGAGCGTTTGGGTTGATCCTAAATTGATGAGGTGGTGATTTCCCAATGGCCATGTGAGTGATGCCACGTGTGGGGTGGAAGAATCCCAGTTCCTGACTGAAGTGTGGGGTGGAAGAATCCCAGTTCCTCAACTTGGAGCTTTTACAAAGGGGTAGGGGCTGGAGGGAATGACGACTTTGTTGAAACTTTTCTATCATACCGTCTTGGTTTTTCTGACTGCTTATGGTTGGTGTGTTCAGGGAGAACTTTCTCTTCGTTTTGAACAGTCTGAGTGCAATGCTTTCATTCACCAGAAAAAGTTCAGATGTCTGAACACTTTCCAAGGAATCTGGCACCCAGTGTATACTGTGCAGCGGAGTGTTTGTTTAACATCTGACAGGTGTAATTAATTGTTCTTTCTTTCTGAGCCCCGCACACTGGAGCAGCGTGGTCTTTTGCTCCCGAAGGACTGGAGACAGACAGAGAGAGACAGATGGCTGCTGAACTTCTAATGGTTGGGTCTCCGGTGTTTGGATGGGTTTGAAGAGCAGAGAGTGGAGAGATGATTTCTGAGGAGTCCAATGATGAGTCCAATGATGAGGCCAATGATGTGTCCAATGATGAGTCCAATTCACATGCACGTGCTCTTCACGTTTTCCTACATCTTCCTTCTTTGAAGCAGAGATATCCCTGAGAAGGGAAGGTGATTCTCTGTACCTTTTCTGTTTTAGGCCTGCTGCAGTCTCCACGTCTCAAACCTCATGGTCAACGATCCCCTTTCTCAGGTTAGTCCCGTCTGTCAGCTGTCAGGTCTGTTCACCTCTGGGCTGAATCTCTGCAGGGCCAAGCTTCACTCCACCCCTTTGGTCTGTTTGAATGAATACCTCACTGTCACTTTGGCAACCGGGTCTGCTGGCCTGATCTCCCCTCCTCTTGTCAGGTCTTCTCTGCAGGGTTGCTCTCCAGTCATCTCTTCTGTTTGCTGGCAACATCTGCCCTGTGTGCTCACTGGCCAGGTGTAGTCTCAAAGACAGTATCGGCTTCTGTTTTCATATGGTACATATATGGAGTTAAGGGCCTCTAAGAAGAATAATCACCCCACTCCCATGATCCCCCATGAGGGAACCAGTCAGAGACCTCAAAAGCGTTTCATGATTTATAAGTCGTCTGATTTCATAAAAACCTGGAGGATGACTGTGTTTTAAGAAGTTGTAACAGACGGACAGTTGCAAGATGAGAATAGAATGCCACATGTGACATTTCATTAAGCAGGGTATGGAGCTGTGAGGGGGCGATGGCACAGGTCAACCCCGAAAGGGCGCGAGCAAGTGCCTAAAATGCAACCAGATTTGGTGCAGCACCCCAGACAGCGGCCCAGGGCCAGTTACCTACCTGGGCTGCAGCACCATGGACCCCTGCCTCGACCTGACTCCACTCATTCCTCATCCCTCATCAGCCAGCTGTAGGCCGTCGGGACGTACAAGGCAGTCTAGCCAGACAAGTAGGCACAAAGGGACAAAGAAGTTTTTGTTGATGCTGCACTTTTTTAAAATTGTTTTTTTTGCACAGCTTTGTGCGTTTGTGTCATGAGACCCTGCCCTTCCGAGGCCTTTTCTGTGGTCAAGCCACACCCTGGTTTGGAATTCCATTTTCTCCCCAGTTTTGAAATGCTGAGGCTACGAACCCTGCAATCACACAAGACCCCACTTGTGAGGATTTGTGTCATCTTTCGGGCCACCTGCTATTTGAAAAGTGCAGCATTCACAGCCTGCACAAAAGGTTAAGTGCCGAATGGAATTGAGGCATGTCTCTTTTTGATGGCACTACTAACTCTGCAGATGCCTAGGAAACCTGAAGGATATGGGAGCCAATTTCACCCCACCAAAGTTTCGCCCTCTGCAACCCTGGCAGTGCTCTGCACTATTGTTGGGTTCTCCCAGTAACAATCAGCAAATTAAATTATCTGGATTTGAACCTGTAAACTCAAGATCACAAGGCTCGATCTGCTCGGATGAGTGCCTTCGAAGTCGCTCTCAAGGCCACAAAGCACTCGATGAATTTCAAATGGTCCCGCACAGATTGGTCTTTAATCTTTGATAGAAACAATCAGTGACTCATGTGTTGACAGCCCACAGACTATATGCTGTAGTTATCCAGGTGTTCATGACAACGGATTTAAGCACGACTTTACTCTGCCATTACCCACCTTTGTGAACGTGCTGAGTATGTATGTAGGTCTGTGAATGATACTCAAGGGCAAAAGTTGTGTATCTAATACCCCTTTTCAAGATCCTGTGAAATGGATAACATCTAAGACCGAAGACAAATTTTCAGGGGAATTATGAGACATTAAGTCTTGTGGAAATTATTGCTTCGTCATATATAATGCAAGCTGTCTGCTGAGCTCTGGATGTGAAGTGCAAGTGATTAATCATCATCGCAATCATGTTCTCACATAATCTCAGAGAACATGATCGAAAGGGGAAAGAAGGGCTTGGGTCGTAAGGGAAATAAAATGGGGGAAAAAAAGGATCGTTGCAGTGTGAAAGTAAATGAACTGAACCGAAAGGCCTTGCTTTGACTTTCAGTAAGAGTCTTGGTCTCTGCTGACTTGAAGGGTCTCCTCGATTGCTTCGTCGCCCCACATGCCGGTATCTTCAGCGTCGACGTGGCGTCCATTAAAACTCTACTGTTTAGTCTTTTGCCACGTCACTTTAAAAACGGGTGCCAATGTTGGTTAAGCAAAGCTAACTCAACAACAGAAAACAAATTTGATGCGATGGGGAAACGGAAGGTCTCTGCGATTGATTTGTGTGTTTTTTTGATTGATTTGGGAACAGCTAAGGTTAGAACTTTCATTTGTGGATTTTCCCCGGTGTGGTTCAATGCGACTGCGGACAACGTGGGCCTCGTTACTCAAAGCGAACGTTGAGGCGGAGCCTACTGATCGCCCCTGCTATAATAGATTAAAATGGGAGAGGGAGAAAAAAAGAGAGGAAGAGACTTATTTTAGTTATAACTGTGTGTGTGTGTGTGTGTGTGTGTGTGTGTGTGTGTTTGTGTGTGTGTGTGTGTGTGTGTGTGTTTGTGTGTGTGTGTGTGTGTGTGTGTGTGTGTGTGTGTGTGTGTGTGTGT
>JAOYSI010004583.1:0-14186 GCA_025775065.1 Hiodon alosoides
GAGAGAGAGAGAGAGAGAGAGAGAGAGAGAGAGAGAGAGAGAGAGAGAGAGAGAGAGAGAGAGAGAGACACGCTACACGTTGGAATACAGACCTCCGGAGCCCGATAGCATCGCATGCAGGTTCTGTAGCTTCTCCCTTTTCACATCCTCCACACACAATGGGCTCAGTTTTAGTGTTCAGCGCTAGCATTGCACCAAAGTTCCTGACAGACTGTATCACCGTTTGTTCAGTCAGCACGGCGCCTCTCTCCTGAAACCCGAAGAAGCGGCTGTGAGCGCGCCTGAGTACAGTGTGCACGTGCCTGTGTGTGCATTTGTGAGACAGAGACCACTAGAACGCGTGTCTGCGTGAGATTTTTTTTTGTATGTGAGTACGTGTGCATGTGCAGAACTGACCCAGCGTGTCAGCGTGTGTGCGCAGGCCTGGACGACTGCGTCTCAGGGGTTAATGGGACCCCTCTGCTCTGTGATCGAGGATTGCACCCTCCATGTTGCCACATGCCCGGATCTTTGGGACGTCGCTTCCACTCCCGCGGGACAGGTGTGGGCAGGTAAGGCGTCATCGGGTGTCGGGGTTGGCCCTCGTGGGCTGGCACATAGGCCACATACAACACAGCCCAGGCACCACCAACAAACCTGTCCTGAAACCAGTTGCTTTCATTTGCAACATTGGCATAAACAAAACGTATACAAAACGTATACTTTATCTTCATCTGGATGCAAACCAATCTTGCCTGCGGTGTGTTTTGTTTTATTTTTCTTTGGCTGTCATAATTTATGCTACTTCGCTGGTTCAGCCTCTTAACCGAAAAAGTGATAATACCTTCCCTGTCTCATGAACCATAAATAATGCTAATTAAATGATAATTAATCATAAAAAAACACTCCAGGTGCGAAATCAGGCAAATTAGTTTCTGTTTGAAAGTAAAAGACTGCGTGTGTGTATGCACATGCGTGTCAGATTCAGTTTTTTCTGATTACTGATTGTTTGCATAGAGACTGCCCAGGAAAAATAAGGAACAAATGGGAGTTAAAAGGACAAAGGGGAAAATTGATGACGCAAATGCATCGAAGTCTGCGTAAGGGCCTGAGGGGGCAAGAAGCAGTGCGGCCTAGGAGCAGCGTCACATCATCCCCGAATGTGGGAGCTCCAGCCCCCTGAACATGGGAGCACCGTACCCCAACCCCCCCACCACTCAGAACCCCGACACTTACACGACTCCAGGGAAGGGGCTCGTCAGCCTCATGAAAGTCCAGGCGTGGTGCCGGGTGCCAGCCCCTCTTCCACTTCCCCTCCAGTTTAAAAAAGATTGCATCTGCAGCGGAACATGTGCTCGTAATTAAGTGAACGTTGGCCCGGGTTTTGGGGGGGGGGTTGTGGGAGGCGGACCAGCATGACTCAGGATTCAATATTAAGGGTCCCAGAGTCCTGAGGTGAGTAACATGACGCAGGTCACATGGTCGACACAGGGTCACATGGTACACCGAGAAGGTAGGCTCGCTGTAGGAATCGGTGATCCCCCTTGGCCACCACAGCCCTCTCACCCGCCAGAGTCCCCCACCCTCCTCGAGGCCCACCTCTGATCACGCCGCAGCCTTCTGGCGGGGATGATAACAAAGCTGTCTATGTGGTGCCTTTACAAAACCTTACGATACGAATCTCAGTTTCCCCCACACCTGACAGTTCCCTTCTGTGTCTGTTTGCCTGATTTTATATACGTTTTTAAAACTCATGATTTGGGGTTCTCTGCTTGAGTAGAAACAGGCACAAACCCACTCTCACAGCTCAAAATGATAGAGAAGTTTTATTCCAGTGTTGAAAAACGGAACGCAAAACTGTAAACCCATGCCCCATTCAGAGAGAAGGTGGATGGCTAAATATTTATTATACTTGACTACAATTTTAGAAACCGCCCCCGCCTCAGTAAAGAGCCTCTATCGCAGGTTGTCCCATGAAGGAATGAGGAAAACTAACCCCAGCCCCTCCTTACACTTATCATCACTTAAACTTGGTGATTAAATTCCCATGGCAACTCAGCCCTGCGACAAAACCATCACCAGATCTTAGCCAGCTCTCTACCCCAACACCCTCTTTTATTTGCCGTTGCTGACAAGTTTGCCAGTAATCAATGACGACTGAGTCCATCACTTTGAGTTGTCACACCCCTGGAACCAAACCTTCGGCACCAGAGGTCCAAGAACGAGCAGAGCCGGGACGTCCCAAGTGCCCAGGGAAGGTGACCCAGGGCAGGGGGGCCTGAGCTAGTACCCCAGCACCTCACATCTGTAACAGCCTAACATCTGTTATTCACAAGCAGATGTTGATAGCACAACCACTGGAATTAGCCCTGATTGCTTCCAAAGGGGTCTCCCTGGAGAAGCGTGTTTGTCACTACAGAGAACATAAAGTCAGATTTATGGAGAATTTTCCACCAAAGTGAAATCATCGGCATCTCTCCTTTAATGAGAGGATATTACAATAAGCCTTCCCAAGCCAAGGGCATTTTCATCTCAGGCTCCTTTACCCCCCCCCATTAATTTTTAATAAAACTGTAATAGAGTAGCATGTAAGTATTGGATGACCAAGAGCTGAAGACAGATTTACGCAGAAATATATGGAGCAGGCTTTCAAGTTACGAAGTCGCTCTGTTTTCCAAAAACACCAGTTTGGAAACAACGCTGCTTCACATCCATTGATGAATCACGATGTTCAGATGGAAACAAGCTGGAATTCTCTGGCTGCCAACTGTAACAGACATGTACACTTACATACACACACACACGCATACAAACAAACACAGAGAGTTCTGCAGCACCATAAATCCCTCATTCTCTCAAATAACCTTTCACCCCAATCTCCCTCTCTCGTACATAGGCACACGTACAAACAAACACACACATAAATCATACTGTACAAAATATGCATGTCTAGATCTCCCAGATCTGCAGCCGATGACAGCCTTTACGGTCACCTCCAGCTGAGACATCCATCAGTGTGACAGGCCCCTGGCACAACCTAATGGGTCAGGGTTAGGCATGACAGGCCCCCATCATAACCAGATGGGTTAGGGTCAGTAATGACAGGAACCTGGCACAACACAATGGGTTAGGGTTAGTCGTGACAGGCCCCCGGCCCAACCTAATGGGTCAGGGTTAGGCATGACAGGGCCCCTAGCCCAAACCTGATGGGTTAGGGTAAGGCATGACAGGCCCCCGGCCCAGCCTAATTAATAAAATGGAAGGTGCAGACGATCCTCTGCAGGCTGGGCCATGTGTAAATTGTTGAGGGCAGGTAAGTTGTTTCATCCAAGCTTACCTCTTACTTCTCAGGAAAGCCGGTTAAACCTGTTCGTGAGGTGTCATACCAAGAGGTGCTACAGAGACGCCCTGCCTCCCCACCAAGGGAAATTGGGAAAATGTATGCCCCCCTGACTCTCGTATCGGACCCCATCACCCAGTGGAGACGAAGGAGAAACCAGCGCCAGTCTCGCCCCGCCAAGAGTCTGGCCAAAAGTGACACCCTCTCGTGTCATCATGACAACACTGACATCCACGTTCCTCAATCACCCCGATATCTCAGAGAGGAGAAACGCAACCCCTCATGGCTTTAGGACCGGTAGACTGCAGGGGGAAGACGAAGAATGTCCTGTTACTGACAGAAACATGACACCTATTGACGCAGGAAGCTTTTTTCTGCCAGCTGATGAAGAACTAAATCCACAACAGAGGCAGTGAGGTAGTGAAGAAGAGGCTAGCACCTTTGTGTCTTTTTCACTTGACTAGATGGCTACAGAACATATGTGTGTATGGCCTGTGTACATGTAATGCATGTATGCATGCAGATTTGTGTATTTGACCAGAGAATAGTCCCAGGGTAGCACAATTATTGTTATTATTAAATTGTTAATATTATTATTAACCAGATATGAAAGAGGTCCTGGGGCAGCACGGTGTTGGTCCTGGGTTCTTTCCTCCCATGGTCTCAAGACTTAAGTGTGCATGTGTTTCTGTGTTTGCATGTGTGTCAGTCTGTCTCCATCCCTCTGTTGGACTGGCATCCTGTCCTGGGTGCGCACCGTGACCCTAAATTGGATTACTGTTTACAGAAAATAAATGAATGAATGAATGAAACAGCTGGGGTTGACTTCTCAGCTTTCACGTGGAGTGACTCCAGCCCAAAGCAGGGGCACCGCGGGTCACGGCTGGGACCAGCCCGGTCCCGGAGAGAACACACTGTGCAGGAACAGCGAGATGGCACTTGGCCAGTCAGAAAAACCAAGGGTTGTGGATATGCAATGGATGGGGAAAATAAACAGAAAAGGGAAAGGTGGGAGGGGCGTTTCACTGAAATGCGGAACACCCATCCACTCCTGACTCTCTCCTGCTCATGTTAGCAAAAGAAGCAATTGAAGGACATGGTTTTCTTTGTGGCCCTTGCTGGGTCGAACCCGGTGCCGCTGGTAAATTGGCAGGAGATGAGGCTCCATCAGCATCACCTGGGTCGTGCCCACATGTAGGAGGCAGGAGTCGGACAGGCTGAGAACCCCTCTCGTCGGTCTGCAGACTCCCCACACCCTCCCAGGAGCTCGTCTTGGCCCACTCGCCAGGCTGCCCCCTATGAGGAGATGTGAGTGAATAACAATTTGGTGAAACCGGGAGAGTTTGCCCCTCAAGCCTTTTTTACGAGCTCCGCACAAATTAACTTGTACAGTTCACGCCAACCCATTTAACTAAAGAGTCCTGGGGCCAGGCCAGGCACGGACGTTTTAAAAGCAGGCTTTTTTCTTTAAATCCAATTTTGACTTATTTTTCCTTTCCCCTCCCGTTTGTGTTGCTTTGATATCCATGCTGCGCGGCTGGCTCCTGGCCCCTGTTGTTTAAGATTTTCGTTTCTGTTTCGCGCGTCGGCCGTGTCCAGCTTGGCAGTGGAAGGTCAGGCTTCAAACCTTGGACTCCAGGCACAGCGAGAGGTGTACGGGCATTGTTCCGTCTAGTCACAGTGCCTTCCCAACCCTTTCACTCAGTGCTGATTTTATCTCTCTAAACGAAAAGTTTGCTTCATTCATTCTGTCACGGCCTTCTTGGGAGTATGCAGAGATCTTTCTGGAAGACAAGCCTCCGCCTTTCATCCTCGCTGCAGTGTACGGTTTTCTCGCGCCCTTGTGTGTGGCTGACTACATGGCTGCACGTGTCTCCCGCGTGTTTTCTCTGTGCTACTAGTGGTGTATGACCGCTATGTGCTCCAAGTCTGAGAGGCGGGGCGGTTGGAAGGGTGCAGGTGAATAGGGAGGCAGGTTGGCTGCGTGCCTTTTGAAGGGTTGTAAAGGGGCTGAGGTGGAGTGGTGGGTGGAGGTGAGGGGTGAGCATTAGCATGACCAACAAGCCACAGCATGGTCGTCACGGGGACAGTTCATGGAACATCGCTGAGAACAAATTCTCAGCACAACAATGAATAAGATCTGCCCCCCACCCCCAACCACCAGGCTTATCATTCGGTGTCAGAATTCACCATTTCCAAAAAAGACTCCAAATCCACAAATCCATGCAGAAGGTGTAATCTCATCTGGCTTTGCAGCCAGTCCTAATGATGCCCCCTAAACCGTCCAAGCGACCAACACCTGAAACTTCCCCCCTACCCACCCACCTCCACATCCCTCTCAGTTAAAACTCTCTGGCCTTTCCAGTTTGCAGAGCAGCAGGATCAGCAGAATTTCCCAATGCCAGCTGTGCTGAGCAGAGTGAGGAAGATTTAGCAGACTTCCAACCTTGGGGTTAGTTAGTGGGTCGGAGAGAAAGAAAAAGAAAAATCCGCTGAATTAAATAACTTTTTTAATAACCTACACACAAAGATAATTTCAAATAAGCAGCTGACGATACAATATTTGTAAGTTATGGTTAAACAGTATTGTTAAATAGACCAGGTTAAGTATGTGGCTGCACTGGTTTTAACTGCCAATATAGTTGAATAAATATTAGTTGAATAAATTAACTGATTTTTCATCTCCACCTAGGTTTGATTAATAGCTCCAGCCTGCCTAAATATAATTCAAAATACAATCCCTATTGCAATTACATTTTCCAGCACAAGCCCTTTAAAATAAAAAAAATTAATAATAATAATAATCATCAGCTTACATGGTTAGAATTTTATTTTATTTTAAATACAGTATTGAGCAAAAATAAAAAAATGTAAAGTGAAGATGGATTTAAAAAAAATAATAAAAAATAAATAAAAAAATACTATAAAGGGCAGTAAACCGGAAAAACAAAAAAAAAACCACCAAAAAATAAATAAATAAAATCAATCATAAATAGAATTTGGTCTGACCACCCTTTGCCTTTAAAAATGCATTAATTCTCTTTAGATACACATTCTCTCAGGTAGATTGTTCCCAGCATCTTGGAGAACTTCCCACAGTTCTTCTACAGACTTTGGCAGTCTTGCTTGCTTCTACCTGTCCAGGTAATCCCAGACAGCCTCGATGATGTTGAGATCAGACCATCTGTTGTAGAACTCCTTGTTCTTCTTTTATTTTTATTTTTTAAATGAATGTTTGGAAATAAAAAAATTGCTCTTTTCTACTGACACTTATGCAGAAGACAAAAATATCCATCAAAAACTACATTTATGTAAAAAAGCTAGGGTGCATAAGACTTTCGCACAGTACTGTATATATTTATTCGTTCTGAGTTTAACCGGTGGGTGTATTTATTTAATCACGGCTTTGTTTGTGCTGGTACGTGTCACACCAGTCTAACTCCGCACCTCGGAGATCTTTGAGTTTTTCCTTAATGAGCTCATGAGAGTCTTTACCAGTCTTTAATCTTTTCCTGTGGGCGTTTGTGATCAAGCGCGTTGATTTATCATAGATTCATCTCCCTACAGACCTGTTTCTCCCCTTTTGTTTGATTACAACAGCAAACAAAGGTCCAAGTTAGCTATTCCTGATGCATGATGCAATCCGACCGCAAAAGGAGATGTCATGGTTACGTTATTGAATTTTTGTTTTGTTTGTTACTGAACCAGTAGTTCTGCGGCATTCAACCCAGGAACCCACATGGAGACAAGATTCTGTCTGGCCCAGTCTATGACATCACAACTGATGAGATGGTGTGTGGATTGGGAAGGGGCACGTGTCAAAACTCGAGATCCCAAGTACCAGGAGTGCATTTTTGATCAGAACAGAAAGAGCACTATAATTTTCTAATGCACAGGATACACATGTTTGAGCTGCTGGCTTCAGTTGATATATGCAGTATATTTTTAGTTTTAAAGCAAAAAGTCATACAAAACCAAACCAACTAGACTCTTTTCCCTCAAAAGTTTCAAATGCTTCTCTAAGGTTGGGACAAACACACATCCGGAAGAGCCTGTTAGTTTAGATAGTTAAGTAGTCTGTTTCATTATTTATTTCATCACGATACGCAGCATTTTGGGCTGATGAGCTTTCAGAGTCAAACGTCTCACAACTTGAGTCTAACAGGAGAACACAAACGCTGACAGGCGCACAGACGTCCTCTTCTAACGTTCTTGAAGCCTAACTGTCACCTGTTTGGAAATGTAGCCAAAGTAGGATGTAGTCTCAGTGTTGGGCACACAATTTAGTCCTGAAATGTCCTAGCAATATCGGGGTAAAGCCTCCCAAGAGCAATATTGGAAAATACAAATGTCCACGAGGCAGACATGACCGGAGCCAGGGCCACCCGGTTGATTCTGAAACTGCAGGTAGCGGATATTATCACCGTCGGCAACCAGAACCTGTCCAGAACATTGCGTCCTGTCAGATGCTAACATAAACAAAGAGACCTGAATAAGATAACAGTCCTACCACCGATAGGTGATTATGTCGGTTACTTTTTCAGGAATGATAAACAGAAGTCAGCTGTAAGATGTTGATCTAATCAGACCCAGTGAGTGACCTTGGTGACCAAGGTGTGAGTAGGAGGAAGTGAGCGAAGTTTATTACTGATAAGATAAATCTGTAGAATGAGAAAAACCTTTGCAGGCTAGAAAGTTTACATACCGCAGGACTAGCTACATTTAACACCATCCCAACAAAAGGTAGACCCTCTCATTCACAGCTGGTCGATCCGCCGTCTTCGAGTGGTGCCTCTGTCAGGCTCCAGCTAAAAAATAGCATTGTCTTTATAACATGGGAACCATTCTTTTTCTATAAAATATTCTTTGTCTTTCAGATTTCTTGTTTTGATATTTATCCGTTTCTTTGCCACGGTTCCATCTTACCGTTGCACATGGAAGAGCCAGGTAAGGTCAGCACCAGCTGAGAGTAGGAAATATGTAGAGTAATAGGGGTGTTCATCGGGCTCCCGGTGAACTTCGTGGCCCTCCAGTCACACCTGAGTGACTCATTGACACAGTGGCTGAGGGAGGTTCCCTTGGGGTCAAGTGCTGGACCACTAGCTGGCCCCGGACGACCCTCTGTGATCCCACAGTCATCCTTGCAACTCTGGACCTGAACAATTCAGTCCTGCCGTGTCTGCTGGCAAGTGGATTGCTCGCTTTCCGTTTTCTCCTGGAGAACAGTTTCCTGCACGTGGAACAGTGTAACCCTTTATTTTAATGTATTTCTAGAACTTGACCTTTTAAACAGTCTCTGCTAGGACACTGCTGCTATTATCTGAGATGCTTGTCAGTTGAATTTGGACTAAAGCGTCAACGTGTCAGTAAATTCTCCCCTCTCTGAACCCACAGGAAGTTCCCCCTGTCATAAGCATTTTACTTTACCCTTAAATCTATTTCATTCCAGTTTTTCCGACCGTTATGCGGGTGCTGCACGCTGGCACAAGACGGGAATGTGCACTGGCACTGGGAATTATGTAAATCCATCAGTTATGTGCGCCTATGTGGCCTCCGAATGAATAAAATGCTTATGGTAAATGTTTTGATTCTGTGCAAAAAGTGTGTGCGGGGGGGGCAATTTCAGGCACAGGCCTCGCACAAGCCTCCAGTGGTCTTGGCCCTGATGGGACGTCCCACTTCCAAGCGAAGCACAGATCTCCATCAAGAGCCCCCAGCACCTCTCCAAACTCCAACAAGTGCTCCAGTATGTCTGAATGACATGAATTGTTTCTTTTTTTCCCCCATTTCAGTAATGTATTCTCACTCTTCCACTGTAAAAAATAAAATAAAAATTGTCCCAGCTATGCAACACGGATTTCTCAGAGTAAACCTGACAGTGTTGTTACAGTGTTAGTGTTGTTACAAATGTTACAGTGTTTCCAGTCCCCCTTCAGGTAATCTTGCTCGGTACAGAGACATTAAGAGCACTTTTGGGGAAAATAAGGGCTAGGTTTCACATGCTACTGTGTTGTTCCTGAGCAGTAAGCAGTTTCTATTTGGTTTGGCCTGAAAAGACTGTCAAGGCCAAGAAACCAAGAAACGAAACACAAATACCTCCAAAAACTTCTGTCAAAGTGGTAAATAAGGTTCCTGTTTTGTTTGTTTGTTTTGGGACCATAATTGGAGCCACACAAGGTACAGGCGCAGCTGACAGTGACAGAAGGACAGAAAGTGTGCTTGGAGGGAGCAGTTACCCTCAGCTCTCTAGAATATAAAAATGTTAATATTTATTTTCCAGATTTATATAATTAATAAGGTCTAGAGGCAAGATTCATATAGTTTTTTGTGTCACGAAATATATTTTACTGTAAATGTCATATTTTCTAACGCTGTGTGAAATACTACATGTGTATCAACAGGCATACTGTGAATGTACACAGTTTCTCTGGACAGGCCAATATAATGGATGAATTAATCACTAAGAAAGTTAATTAGCATTCCCAGACACAACTAGTTTTCCCATTTCCTGGGACACATTAAAGCTGTGTTTACTCATTAAGAAACCTTTCTACAACGACATGTCTTCCACAAAACTCAGTTTCACTGAGCTTTTCACTGTGACCTCCTTCTCCTGGGGTTTAACATCGCAAATGGGTCATTTAAACCTAGAATATTCACAAGGGAACACAGCGTGGCACACACGACTCACTTGGCGGAGTTATTTGTGATGTGAGTGCCCCCCTGCTTTAGGCACCATCGCTGTCAAAAATCCGACCCGTCAGAATGTCACCTGATGTTGATTTCTACCTGTGTTTACCGCTTCACTGGTGTTGTACAAACTGGTCCTCCGTCAGTGTATATATATTTTTTTCCAACACGTATTAACACATTTCAAAATCCCACAATGTATTAAAAATTTTGCCATTCACAGCCATGATGGCAAGAAAAGGAGAAGTTGTTTTGGGACGGGCTATATATATGCATGAAGATATGTAGGACATAAGATAACAATAATAATTGTTTCAGTGTAATTTTTAAAGCTGATGTTGGTTTAAACAGAAAGAGATGGAGGAAACGAAAACCTGGCTCATTACTCAGTACTCAGTTCTGCTTGTTCTCCCCTCGATGCCCATCATTATAACGGCACAGCTGTTAAATAAATGACAGCGATATCCATTTCGTCTGGAAATTTAAAAAAATAATACAGCTTGATTAAACTTTGAACCAGAGAGCGGTGCGGACAGAAACAGTGGTATCTAGGTGTTGAGGGAAGGCAAAAAAAAAACCTTCTTGGTTTTTATTTTTTTATTTTTTTAATGTCATTGGACTGCTTATCTCAGATTTCCAATAAGCAGCACACGGTTCAAATTACAAGGCAGCGTAGGGAGGGGACGACCTGGGCAATTTGGGGACCCTGGCGATAATAATCCGGCGGAATTGGCTTTTGGGTATGGGTTACGAGAGGGTCCCATTGGAGGACAAAGCGACCCTTCATCACGCGATCGGACCTTTGGTCAGACTATGATTAAAACCAAAACAACCGTGCCACACCAGCGGTGGGTTCACAGGTCACAGACACGCTCCTGAATTGTTGCGTTGTTCCCCGATGCTGCCGATTTCACCTCCTCTTTGGCGTCTTTGGCGTCCTGAGGGCGGGGAGGGGAGTAAAGCAGAAGAAGCACATCCTAGAAAGGGAAGAGGAATGGGCGGTTTATTGGTTTTGTTAGTAACATGGTGCAGGTTCCGGCTTCTGGAGGGGTAACTCGGTAGATTAGGAGGTGGGGGAAGGGTAAATCACACTCCCCAGGGCCCAGGCACACCCGTTACAGGTGGCCATATGTGCAGAAAAACCAAGTAAATATGACATTGCTGTCTCAATCTCTCGACCTGCCCTTCAGGCTGGTCCATCACATCACAGGCCAAGAATTTCCACCAGAGCAGGGGGTTGTGGAGGGGTGGTGAAAGGATGGCTGAGTTCGTCCGATCGATATGTGTATTTGTTTTGGGTTTTTCTTTCTTTGACCTGTGCCTTGTGAACGCGTGGTCAGGGGCAGTCGACCGTGTGAAAAACCATCAAATCAGAGTGTACAGAGTACCATACCGCTCGGTCTTCTGTCAACAAGGCCTTGGGCTACCCTGGCACTGATAATGTCCTGCGTACCTGTCCGAGTGACACCACATTCCATGACCTGGAGGCCAGAACCGGCGCGCTGTGATTTACCACGGAGAAGACAGGGATCAAACAACCCCAACCCCCCATAAACACACACACACGTCAGCCGGATTCTGCACAGATCAACAATCATCAGTTCTTTGTGCTTCTTGCCGTTTCTGTAGCATTGTCTTTTAATGTGTACACACATGCCTCACCGTTATTTTTATTGTGTTACACTGCTCTACAGCACTGGGCTTCAATATAGACACAAACGCCACACCACCAATGATAAACATTACAAGACCGTGAGGTTAGTGTTTTTAAACGCATAATCAAACACGAAACTGTGGGTCTGTTGGGGTTTTATACTGTGTGTTACACTGCTCTTCAAACACATACACACACATAAAACATGTCAGTCACACACGCGCGCGTACACACTTACAGTTAAAACATCAGACATGCACACACATGTATCATGTCGGTCACACACATGCACACACTTACAGTAAAAACAGCAGACGTACACACGCGTACATCATGTCAGGCTAAAACACAGTCACACAAAAAACCCTCATAATTAGGGGGAAAATACTACAATACTTATACACTTTCGCCTACAATCACACATGTGCACATAGTTATACAAATAATACCGACACAAAGGCACGATTCCACTGATGTTGTTCCTTCACACGTCCTTAAAAACTCAGTTTAAGCATAAAACAAAGTGTGCTTGTTATGGTCTTCCTCGTTGGTCGTTACTAATAACCACATCTAAGTGGGCATTCAGACAATTACGAAGTGTTTGCTTTGGCACGCTCACCACATCCCCGATGTACTGCGTTGGCTTAGTTGGACATCAGAATATCTGACTGCACGTCCATTTCGCTCATCCAACCACTCTGTCACATAATGCCATTTTCAGTTGCTTTTACAGCATTTTCAATGTGTAAAGTCATTAGCTGAAGCCAGGAAGGTGCTTTTAGGATAGAAGGATGAGAAGAGAAATGGTCAGAACCAGCTTTGTTCTCATCTCTCTCTCAAGTCTAAATGACCATGCAGGAAGCAAAAGGAACCACCTTAATCGTTCTTTAAGTCCTTAATGGAATGCCTAATAGAAAAGTCAATTGATAGAATGCCTTTATATATTTTTTAAGACTGCAATGCTTTCCCCTGAAACAGTTTCAACCAGAAGACAGGGACTTGTCTGACTCTGAACACTGGGAGGACGTGTGACAGGCCACTTAAGTGGACAGTGGGCGTGTCAGACTCAGAGTACACAGCATCTCCATAATTTTTTCTCAAATACTCCAAGACCGGAAAAGGCTGGTACCAGCAAACACTGCACGTGGAGTCACGGGAAATGGGAAAGTTCTCATACAGTACAGCTGAGAAATTGTGAGAGAGAGATCTGCGAGTAAAAAAATCTAAATTTGGGCCATAACTTCCCCTTTGACACCACGGGTGTGTGTGTGGGGGAGGGGGGGAAGCTGTGCCAATTGCCAGCGTGAGGGGCTGCATCTCAATCGCAGATCGACCTAACACGGCGCAGAGCCCCTGCCAGTGGGGGGCAGTGTCCAGGGCGTTCCAGCCGACATCGTGCCCACTTTGAGTCCGACATCTGAGTGGGCCTGTGTCACTTGTGGGGTGGTCTTATGTGTAGCAGCACCTGTCGGTTTAACAGACAGCCCCTCAGCAGTCTGGGTGTGCAGGTCAGAGAGAGTGAACGCATTTGTGTGTAAATTTGTGTGTATGTGGGTTTGTGCCAGCGTGAGCCTGTAAATACAAGTAAATACATCAGTGTGCTTGTAAATGGCCAAGAAAGCATGTTGCTCAAAATAACGGGATTATTTATTAATACAATATATTTAAATATGATAATCAGTTCACAAAAAGAGTAAAGGATATTTAATGCTCCCCATGAGTTTCCAAAGCTAATTTAGTTCACATTCAAAAATGTTTCAGTTGTGTGTCTTGCTTAAGGTGAGCTCTGAGTTAAATTGTCGTTTTTTACTTTGTTTACCAAACTGATAGAATAATAGCTACATAAGAATGGTAGATTGTGTGTGTGTGTGTGTGTGTGTGTGTGTGTGTGTGTGTGTGTGTGTGTACGAATGTGCATTTTATTGTGAGAGAGAGAGTGAGTGGGTGTATTTGGTTTGTGTGCATGTGTGAGAGCATTTGCGTGTATGCCTTCTTGTGTGAAAGAGAGAGTGAGTGCGTGTATATGAGCGTGTATGCCTTCTTGTGTGAAAGGGAGAGTGAGTGCGTGTATATGAGCGTGTATGCCTTCTTGTGTAAAAGGGAGAGTGAGTGCATGTATATGGGTGTGTGTGAGAGCGTTTTGCATGTATGCCTTCTTGTGTGAAAGGGAGAGTGAGTGCGTGTATATGGGTGTGTGTGAGAGCGTCTTGCGTGTATGAGAGACAGAGGAGTAAATGGAGCTAGCTTTCCACAGAGGCGGGTGACTGCAGCCTCACAGGATTGGGACCTTTCCTCTCCCCACCGCTCGAGTGGTCCATTGTGCGAGCAGAGATGCAAATCACGCTCTCCTCGCTGCCCAAAGGGGAAACACTCATCTGGAAGTATTTGTACGATTTAATGATGGCAAAACTGTCTCCCTTTCTCTCTCTCTCTCTCTCTCTCTCTCTCTCTCTCTCTCTCTCCCGTTGTCTGTCCATCGCTTCGCCTCTCTCTCACTCTTCTTCCTTTGACATGCCGTGTGCA
>JAOYSI010004584.1:0-14185 GCA_025775065.1 Hiodon alosoides
AAAAATGTTCATTTAAACAGCTTTCATTGTTTGTATTATTATAATTTTTGTGCTGCAAAAGTAAGATTAAAACCCACAATTTACTATTCAACATCACACATTAACATAAATAAAAAATGATTGGGACATTGAGGTTGTGTCAACTTTTCCCTCTTTTGACCCGATGACAGCCCGGTCAAAACCAAGGGTCAGATTGAATTGCAAATCTCCTGCCTTCTGTGAGTGTATGAGTCTGCAGTGGCTTTTTCCAGAGATCCATTCATGTGGTAATTGTGAGATGGGATGAGGTAGAGAGGCAATGGAGAGTTAGTGGTAAAGATACTACCGTCAGGCAAACTATCAATTTCTTACATCTTTTGTGTGTCGTCTCCAATTTAAATACTAACATAAAACACATGGCTTGAAATATATTTAGTTTTGCTTTGATGGGTGGAAGTTGATATGGTTACTAAACATGAACTAACTTTCCTAGATACAGTAGACTATCCTCTCCCCTTTTTTCTGCACCCATTTATAATAATTTTGCGTCCATTTTCATGTACTCATTTTACTCTTTTTTCTATATTAAAAAGGGTATTTTGTTATGGATCTGTTTAGAAGCTGATGGTGCCCTGGCCCTCACTGTCTCTTATTGCAACTGCAAATGTTTTATTAGTAAAGAGCACTTTGTATTTCTTCAATGCACAGAGTGTAAAGTGCAGAGGATACCCATGTGTGCCATGAAAAAGTCACCAAAGGAATCAAAAAGCTGGAGGTTTGATTAATTATGATAATTTTTTCCTTCCAATACCACAGCTATGTACCCTCCACATTTACAGACATAACCCCCAGAGGCAGCAAATGGCTCACATACACATTCTGAATGTGCGGGACTCCATGGGTCGAGACGGACAGCAGCGACACTACAAATTGAAATGTGAACCTTGCCCATTGAAAGGTGGATGGGGGGCCCTGCATCACAACGAGATTGCGGCTGTCCTCCGTTCAATAAGCCCCTCGGATTTAGATAACAAAGTGTTAAACTACCAAGACATGTCACCCAGTCACTTCACATTTGCTAAGCTCAGTATTAATACGACACGCTGTTCCTCTTCTATCCCAGTCTCCCCGGAACGCACCACGTTGTCCTTCTCCTCTGACTAGAACATGCCACGTTACTATTAACCTAGCACAAAAATGCTCCGCAGGGTCTGCTCCTCTCACCAGAACGTGAAACACTGTCGTTCTCTCACCTGAACACGCTGCACTCACAGGCCTGGACGTGGCTCAGGCAGAGCAGAACTCTGTCTAGGACCCCACACAATGCGAACCCCATGTGAAAACTTCACTTTAAGAATGCCGGTATTAGACAAACTGGGGTTCAACAGAATCCTGCTAATCGTCTTTAAATGGGAGGAAGAGGAACAGGAACGAACATGGAGACAAGCACTTATGAATTTCTAGTTTGTAAATAAGTCAAAACATTTAGCATTTTAGTTTCATTCCAGACAAAACACAGGTTTTTCTCATGGTGCATAAAAACATTTTTCTGGTTTTTAGAAAACAAACAATACATTTCCAGAGTTTTGCAGATGAACATGATAACAACCAAATTCCAAAATATAATCATGATAAAAAAGGTGATTTTTATAATATCTAACAAAAAATGGGGTACAAATAATTCTAGTTCTAATTTACAGTGTCATAACATAACAAAACGTAATTAAAACTTAACAACTAGTACAATTAGGTGAAAAAAACTGTATACTCCACTTAGATTATATTTAAAAACACGGATAAAAAAATCATATATGATATAAAATCATAAAGAGACATTTCAAGCAAGAGACATTTCTTCTTCGGATTAATTGATCCTTTGTTTATATATAATCATCTATTATAAAAATAAATCCAGTTAGAAATGAAATGTTTTCTTTTGAATATTAGTTTATCGCATGGCCATGGCCATCATGGTTAGTTTAATAAATTGCCATATAAGTTGTTTTAATTTGTAGGACACAATACATTAAATATTTTCCTTCTCAGCAGGTAAAACTATGATAGTATGCACTGCTGGACAGTGCAAGTGTGATCATAATAAGACTCCATTCTTATTTCAGCCCTGAATCCTCCCAAACACATAGTTTTAAATCAGTTAGAGCGTACTGCTGTGTCTTCGCCCTGGAATATGAAGGGTGTTCTGCTTCGACGGAGGGCATCCTAGTTTCAAAACTGAAAGATGTCTCTGTGTACCAATGTGTCTGACTGGACATCTCTCTGGCTGGCACACAGCTGTCGCTTGTGTCTGCCTGACCACCACCCACCATTCAGCGTGGTACAACCCCCTCCTCTCTACCCTGGTGCATCTCGCATCCCTCCCTTCCTGTGCCCCCCTCCCTGTCAATCAGTTTGATGTACTCCTATCTCACATGGACATTGTTGCATTGAGCATGCTCGTTGGCTTAGAGCCACAGCCACATGAGAGACAACAAAAACATGGATCAGTCTTACAGTCAACAGCATTGTGGATGATAAATCTGCATATTTCACCAACATAAACACTCCACAAGATGTATTTATATTTAAATAGTCAACTATGGTGGTCTGGATATGGACATATTATTCATTAACATTTATGATCTTTATTGAGATAACTGAAACAGTACTTTGTGCAATAATATAGCATATAAATGTACAATTAGACAAAAGGGTCAAGGACAATGTTCTGATTTATGGCAGGCCCGATAAGTTCCTTAGGATATGCTGCCACCTTCTGGGAGAAAGCAATACTGTATGCAAAAAAAAAAAAACCTCAAAAACTTCGTTATATCAAAAGAAAAAATACTTGGTCATATTAAGAGAATTTAACATATTTATTTTGCGTAAAATTAATATTGCAAATTGTATCAAGTTTCCTACAGAGCCTGTTAGAAAAGATGGAGAAAGTGATGCTAAAGTTACGTTGGGCCGGTGTCGAACTAGGGTCGTGAAACCAGACAAGAGAAACGATTACCTAATTGAGCCAACTGTCTCCTCGCTACACTATACTTGATGTAGATTGTCCCTAACGCCTACAATCACTTTGAGTTTACTCACGTTCTAAACACTCGTTTTCTCGAGATTTACATGTCATTGCCTAAATGGTCTTGCATGTTGCTTTTATTTCGTCCTGTATTAAACAACTGGAAATCTCTATCACAGTGTTCGGACATAGTGCAGCACACATGTCCTTTTTAGAACAGAGGTTCTCAAACTTTCATTTAATCCTGTACTAAACAACTGGGGATCTCCGTCCAAGCGTTAGGACATAGCGCAACACACATGACCGTTTAGAGACTGCCCAGGGGGTCCGCAAACTAAGTACATTTTAAATACGTTTGTCAGTCAGTTTCTCGGTAGGGGGTCCGTGATTAATGTTGCATGTGAAAAAGGGTCCGTCAACAAAAAAAGTTTGAGTCTTGTAAATTACACCAATGTTTACTAAATAGATAGCAGTGATCTGTACACCCACGATCAGTTGCAGAGCACCGCTCACAGTATGACAACAATGACAGCTGGCTCTTCTTTCCATAGTTAAGAGATAATCAAATGATAGATACATATAGTAGGTTTGATATTTTATAAATCACTTTTTTGTGTGAAATTTAATAAGATGACCAACACCAACAGGTTCTACACTTGTACAAGTCATGTAAAACGTCCAGGGACACTTTTTAAAGTGTAGTAAAAAATTACTGTTAGTATTATGTATACTGTAGCACAATTTTACTAAATGAACGAAATAGTTTTGATACTACATCAATGCAGACATTATTGACAATGTAAAGCTAATGGCATGGCAGGTTAATTATATTTTAAACTCATGATATACATTTCAAAGAATAAAACAAACAGTCAGAGACACAAGCTTACAATATTTTAATTCTTGGAAAAACAAGTGAAAAAAATATGACATATTTACATAAGAAAATCATGAGATAATGTTTTTTTTACAGGTAGGAAATTATTTCAGAATAATAATTTACAACAGGAAATCAACACCCATAATTCTGTGAGGCTAAGGGCATCAAATATCATCACTAGACCTCCTATAATCCAGACTTTGAGAGTTTCATATTCTTGTTCCTAAATCCTACTCTCTTTCTTATCCACTGCAGAGAAAACCCAGTTGTTCAGGGGACACAATTTATTAGGCTCTCCATGGTTTATAATCTCCTGCTTTCATTCTCTGCGTCTGTGACCATGTTACAATCATTTATTAGCATTTATTTGTGGTAACAGGTTGACTGCTTTAGTGACGGGCAGCAGGCCATGGCTGGCATCCTGGGCCCCTGCTTCTCTTCAATGACACAGTGACTGGCAACAGCAGGGTAGAGGGGATCTAATTCACCAATTGCTGCAGACCACTCTGCTGTTTCTGTGCGCAGCAGCAGGCAACAGAACCACTACGACTGCAATCCAACATCATTTTGATGTTGGGCAAAGTTTAAAAAATGCCAGGTAAAATAAGTGAACCATAATATCTCCCTCAGCACAGAACTAGAAATACAATGCATAAAAATGTAAATTCCCAGTGGAGCCGCAATGAAACAAATAGTCACTGATAAATAAAATAAACAGATTTTTAATTGACACAATTCTACTTTTAACAGAAAAAATATATTAGCTTGATTAGAAGAGGCAATGGCTTTGTTAATGCAAACTCCCCCACCTGGTAGCGCTGAAGTGGAAAAAGTCAAACTGGAAAAAAACTGGTCAACAAAATTATCATTTTGCATTTGTATCCCACATTGGTCATTAACTACACTAGTATTACAAAATGCACCCTTATCTTTGATGTCTGAATACCTCTGAATCAGGACTGGATGATGTATTCAGAAAAGCCTGCCGTGGGTTAACAGAATTGTCAGGTTTTCCTTATGTTATCAACTCCGTCAAATCTACATTTGAAAAATCACATTCACAACAATCGCAATAGCAAGAAAAAAAAGTAAAAAAAGGTGTAGGGAAAGTAAAGCACTATTCAAAAGCAACAAGTGCAGCTGTGTTCAGACACTGTGCACCACTCCTACACCTACTTCCCTCATTAATACTGACCTCTTCACAATGCAGTCCTGGGGCCTAAATATCACTTATGCAAAAAATCACATTCACACTGGTACGTAACCTGGACACCGCGGAAAAGGTGCCATCTCACACCTGAAGTTGTGTAAACAATAACTGTCAGGGCTATTGAGAAATGGATTCCAAGATGTTCAAAAAACAAAGTTCATTACAATATATCAAATTAAATACAGTGAACTGTACAAGCCTTAACAGCAAAACCAGAGTGCTTATTACAATGTGCAAAGGGAGAAGGAGCCATTTTACAAGACACAGGTAGTTAGGGGGTCCTGAGGCATGATGACAATGATATTTTTAATTTGTGCAAGTTCTTCCTTTTTCATCTTGTTTACAGAGTAAGATACTGGAACAAAGCTGGACTAAATGTACTGTGGGAATTAAGCAAAATAACATAAAAATACTTTTTTCAAATGAGGTAACTGCACGACAATCACATTGTATCACAATCAAAGCACTCTGGACTGGAGCTGAGATTGTAAGAAATAACAAGGTTAAGAGAGGCATTTTGTTTGGCAGAGGTTCGAAGCTGAACGGTTTGACAACATACATTCAAACATTCTTCAAGGAGCTGCGCGACTGTAGCGGCTAAAAGTTCAACCAAACTGGTCTATCTGCAGCAACAGCACAGTTGAAGGATTTCTGAGGCCAAGCTGAAGCCCGCCTGGTCTCTCAACAGAAGAGTAGCCCAACCCTCAGAGCTGAGACGGCCCTGCAGCTCCAAACTGTGTCGAGTCTGGTTTTGGAAGTCCTTGATGTGACAGTATGTGAAAGCAGGGCGGGCAAAACTGGGCAAGAGTTCCGTACCACGTGAGCCGGTTGGATCCTTTTTCCTCATGGCAGACTGACTAGGTCAAACCTGAACACGCTGAAAAGTGGCGGTGTATTTACACTTATACCTGTCTCTTTGTACAGCAGGTGAAGTCATTAACGTTGCCCCCTGGTGAGAAGCTATGGTGGGCCTCGACCTAATTTAGAGTTTCTGGGGGGGGGGTCCCTCTTTCTACCGAGGACAGAGTACTTTCTTCAGAAGTTCCCTGTCCCGTTCTGACACACTAGGTCTGTCCAGGGGTATGGCGTTGGCAGGGGGAGAGGGCGTATGCTAGTGCATATATATAAAGGAGGGGTGGGGCTATAGTTCGCTGTGTCTGACGGGGGGCTCCAGCTTGTGGGACAGGGCGGTGAGCACCTTGTCAAACTTCTCGTAGCGCTCAGCCTGGCTACCTTCAGCCCCTCTGCTACCCCACAGCAGCCGCATCTGGAACTCAGTGCAGAAGACCTCCAGAACCTCCTCTCTCTCCTGGAACCCTGCAGGTACAGAGGAAAGAGCTTGTTTAGCCAAACGCCCCGCAGCAGGATTCAAACCATGCTGCAAATCACAGGGCAAAGTGCACACTCCAGCACGATAACATAATGTAGTTGGCACTTCAAAAAGAATAGGTGGATTCACCCACCCTGAAGCTTGGTCTCTGCGTTGGTGCGGTAGAGCCCTCCGTGGTGTGCTATGGTGCGCGCCGCCTCCAGGTGGCTCATGACCACATCCACCCCTGTCTCCACGCTCTCCCATGGCTCTAGCCCGTCCCCGACCGACACCCCCCTCTCCAGCAGGGATAGCAGTGGCACGATGTGCGGGAAGGAGGTGTTGGACAGTACACAGCTCTCTGAAACAAGACGACAGGCGAAAGGTCAGGAAGTACCTGTATGAGACAAGCTGTAAGAAATGATAGGATGTTGGTTCCTGTGGTCTGGTAATGCAAGATTGAAGAGGTGCCCCACCTTTGCCATCATTCATGCTCTTCATGAAGGGCTTCAGCTTCTTCTCATAGAGTATGGCGCCCTCTGTGTGCCTCTGACGTAAGGCCATCCATGTTTGCTCCAGCCGTGATATCTGCAGCAGGAATGCAGCAAACTGATCAAATTGTTCTGCACCCCGTCACTGTCATCCTTGTTATACTTTCCCCACATTGCCATTGCACAATCATTCAATCATTCAATTATTTGGTTGCCCTTCATACGGTCCCATACCTGCGGCAGCTCCAGTGCCCTCATCACAGCTGCAAACCCAAACATGTTTCCCAGGTTGCTCTTGAGCTCGGCAGCCAGCTGGATGGTCTTGTGCAGGAGGGTGGCCCGCTCTTCCGTGCTGCCTGTGCAGCCCAGTAGGTCGACGGCCATCATGATGGACATGGTGTAAAACCTAGAAGAGGAGCCAGGATATGTCAGTGTTTCCACAGAATGGATTGGGCTCTCACTGAAATATATGTAAAGAAAGGGCAGTAAAAAAATTATGATTATGTACCTAGGCCTTATGCTGGCTATTGTCAAGCAGTGACTACTAAGTCATCAATGGCATGACATCTGACATCAGAACCATAACTGGAAGATGCCTTTGCTACTAACTTGATAATTGGATTGGACGGAAGCATAATCTGATTTGCTTTACTGCTGGATCGGTACTGTACCCACTTTTCCCCTCACCTTTCCAGCAGGTCCAAGCGGAGTTGGTGTCCATGTGGAAGTGTCAGCAACTCTAGTCCAGAGCCCACTCCCATCATCTTTTGCATCTCCTTGGTAACACCTAGTATCCTAGCAACCTAAAGACCGCAGAGGAGGACATATTATGCAGTTTTTCATCACAATCACCGCTATGACCCGTTAATTGGCTTTTAATTCTCTCTGCTAAAATAAATACTGCCGTGTATCATGTGTCATGTACTGTATTAGCCTTCCGTTCCATCAATGGCCTTCTACTTTAACTCAGGTATTAATTGTTCTGGATTTAGTGTGCAATTCAGTTGCCTCCATGACATTAGGTAGTTATATTTGCAGTCATAAAGGACCATTCATAAGCCTTCTGCACGTTTATGACCCATTGAAGGGGAGAGGTTTTGCACCACGGTTTTCCACCATTCCTCATTCATAAAAGACAACTCTGGTCCGGATTCGAGCAGAGCGAATATTTATAAAGTCAAAAAAGTATAGCCTACTGAGCCACCCACTGTTACAAAAAATGTGGCTCTGTGAATTCAGTAAAAAATGATCAAACATGTTTGTGCAGATCTGCACAGGCTGTGCAGCAGGTTAGCCTCCTCACAGATGCTGAACTGGGGCAGTCACTAATACAAAACAGATACTCTAATCCGCACACATAACTGTCAAATGAGGAGCCTTAAATCACACCGGATATTAACTGTTTTTATATTCCCTACAAGATACCCAGCTGTTAATACAAACTCAGGTATCACAACCTGCATTGTAATAAGCATAGGTCACAAAAAGGTTAATGGTTAAACGAGTTAAACTCAGTCTACATTATGCAAAATTGAAGAATAGAAGGAAATCCTCTACTGGTACTCTAATATTTCACTCTCAGTATTGCAGATTCACAACTTTCACTGTTAGAAGAAATATCGTTTGGGCAGGGAAGCTGCTAGCATGTAAATGTAGCATTGTCTAGATTTAATGAGTTCCCCTTCAGTTATTCATACATTTTTTCCCTTTGTCCCATTTCTGTTTGACCTTGCCCCAAAACAAGGGGATATATGAATAGGAGTCCTACCGTGCAGTCAGCCTTGGTGATGTGCTTGGCGACGTTCTTGGCGTCCACCTCGGCCAGAATTTCCTTCACACTCTTCAGAATGCTCATCTCCAGGGGCTTGTTGTCCGCCACCATCAGTGGCGACTGGTACCTCCCGGGATTGAAGGAGGAAGACATTTCCATTTGGGGAGCAACGAAGGCCTCTCCACCATCCTCCCTGCTAGCTAGCGTGCCCCGTCCCTCCTCCACGCGCAAGCGCTCAACGTAGCTCTTGGCTGGCGGGGCAGGGGCCGGGGAGTGAGCAGGGCTAGGGTGGAGCTCATAGTAGCTGCCCCCCGCCCCCTCAGAGAGGTAGCCATGGGCTGGGGTGGAGTGGGAACTGGGGGTCACTTCAGGACAGGGAACGTTGTTATTGGTGGAGGGGCTAAGCTGGGGCTCACTGGAGCGTCGCAGGACGGGCGAGGCGGGCACCACACCCAACACCCTGCCACCAGAGGGGCTCCTATGTCTGGAAACTTCAGGGTACAAGGAGAGAGTGTGTAAATACACTCACATTACAGACACAAGCAGTCATACCAACAGCTCTCATTATCCTCATAAAAATAGTTTGTTTATGTAGCATACTGCATATATAACAACAGGACTCACCTGAGCTGTATGCTGGAGACAGTGGGATTTCTCCAACAGGTGACAGGGGACAGCGAAACTCCTGGATCTGGTCCATACTAAGAGCACAGTTCCTCATCGCCTCCTTGTGGTGAACAGTGGAAGGGCTGAAGACACATCAGAAAGAACACACTTTCAACAGTGTTCACTGTCTTTTCCGTTATTTTTAATTTTCTTCTTTCTGAGCAACTTTAAATGCCAGCTTCAAGATAAACAATGTGCTTCCTGAAAACAGAGAACAAGCATGACTTGTATTCTTTTGAACTGCTGAAATAACATTTCAGAGATAACGTTTTACTCAGAGCACAGCTCTGATAGGCATAAGGCTAACATTTTTATAGTAAGCTTATCATCAGTATTCTATGTGCCTCCATTGAAAGTAAATTTTCAAAGCATTATATAATTACATTAAATTAGCATTTTAATTATTGCACTTAGATTTTTAAAAATGTTGTTTTAGCATTTCTACGCCACATAATTTTTACACCCTGAAAATAATTAGGTGACAGGTTATCTCAAGTTGAGTCGAATAACAGACAGGACACAGACATGCAACACAACCAGGTGCAGTGACAAGCCGAGTGGTATAACCGAGGGGACAAGGGGTGAGGGGTGGCGTCCGTGTGAGTCAAAACAACAGTGGCCCGACCCCAAAGGGCCATCCCAGCCCCAGCTTGCACCACCTGCTCCCCATGTCCGCCTCCACACCACTCTCTGGAACAGAGCCGGCTGTTCTGCCTGTCGCCGCGTCACAAGACTCCCTATGTGAACAAGAAATGCTTGAAACTCCCAGGCGGTGAGTGTCTCATACCCGGAAAGCTTGAGTTTCCTGCAACAACACATTGCTGATATACCTGAAGCTCAAACCCCTGCAGGACTCTTGTACCTGAAACACTCTCGTCGGAATAAATCAGACAAAAAGACAAAATGATCGATATAAGATCCCCTTTAAGCAGCCTTGTCCCATCAGCACGTTCAGTCAGCTCTTCATTCCTCAGCTCACCTGTGGGGTATGATCTTTTCCGCTGTCAGCCCGTCTGTCATAGTGACGCTCCGCCTCTTTATGTAGGCTCCTCTCTGGCTGGACGGAGAGCGGGCAAGGCCATGCCTGCCATTGGCCAGGGCAAAAGTGGCCTCCAGGTAGCGCAGGGGAAGAGTACGGTTGATGGGGCAGTAGACCTGCGCACCACTCTGCTGGGACACGGGCCGCCGATTGCTCACGTAGAAGCGGACTAGGGCTGGCACTGAGTCAAAGCTGTCCCGCTCCAGCAAATACTGGACCCGGGAGTCACTGGACTTGACCAGAACCTTGCTGATCTTGAAGTGCAGCACCTCGTGGTTCCAGTGGCTGGTCAGCACATAGTCCCCCACACTGGTAAGAGAATCCCGGATTAGGAAGTCTCCGTTCCGTAGCACCAGTGTCTCTGACACCTGCCAATCAAAAACACAGGCAGCCTCAAGTCAATGGGACAATGAAAGCCAAGCCCTAGACATCTATCAGTATAATATATTGAAACAGCAGTGAGTGGTTAGATTACCCCTGTAACAACGTATCATTCAGTATCATTATGAAGAGGTTTAGACTGCAGGAGTGAAACCGACAGATGTGGAATGCTGAGAAGTTCGTTGTAAAAGCAGGGAGAACATGTGTAGCCAGCCTGTTCTGAAACAATTTTTGTTCATTTTAAACATTTCAATAACCAAAAATCAAAAATCATATACCGATCCTCATCTCTTCCAGCAGGAGGAGCTGTTACTGCAAGTCACCACAACTATGGGAGCAAATTGCTATGGTAACAGAATAACATTTTTTTTAGGGGGGTCCTCTTATCTGACTGTGAATATATTATGTAAATATGGAACAGAAGCCTCACAGATGGGTAACTTAAACCTACAGAGCAAAAGTGGGCTGGACCAAAACATTCCCATTGTACATCAATCACTTTGTTAAATAGTGAGGCCTATGAGGCTACACAGTAACAGTTTCAATTATTTGAAATGCTGACATGTCATTTTGTGGTGAAAGAGACCGCCCTCAGATCTTTTTCAAAATAAAAAAAATGTAAAAAACAAAAACAAAAAATAAAACCGTCCTTTATTGTCTTCTTACTGATGACACGGAAAAGCTGAAGGTGAGGTAAGTCTCCCATTCTTCATTCTTTTATAATATTCTCATATATAATTATTCTATTCTGATATCCACTAGTCTGTATCTGCTTATATTTAGGTCAGTGTCAATGACACGTAGGACACAAAGGACACAAGGGAGATCTAGGTCTCCAAACCGCAGTCAACTGAAGTCAAATATGCCATCTTTCAACTAACCTCTGGATTTAACAAGATTTCATTTTAAGTTGTTCAGATAACTATAATACTCAAGTTTATTGTAGGTGCAAAATTTATCAAAATACTTTGAACAACGTACTTACAAGTGAAATCCCTGCCTTAAAAATTGAGGGCAGCTTTCAGGTGTGTGTGTGTGTGAGTGTGTGTGTCTGTGTGTGTGTGTGTGTGTGTGTGTGTCTGTCTCTCTGTGTGTGTGTGTGTGTGTGTGTCTGTCTCTCTGTGTGTGTGTGTGTGTGTGTGGTAACTGGGCTATGCCGATCCGTACAGTGTGTATCCTTTCATTCACAGACAGTAAAAGACATGTAAATCTGCTCGTCTCCTCTGAAAGGTGCCCCCAACCAATTTCAGTGACAGGCATGTTTTAGTGACACACAGCTTTTTTAAGAGGCATATTTGCAATAACAGTCAGCCTTTGATGGGCCAGATTCTACGTGTACCGCCTGAAGTATTTCATTCAAATGATTTTAAGCGGCAAGAAATATTCTCCGGCACTGTATGTTCGGAGCTGACAGGGAGAGAGCCAGTCGTCAGGGAGACCAAGAGAGAAGATTACATTGCGAAGTGTCCCTGGGATTTTTGCAGGAACCACACATTGCATTATTTATATCCGTGACACCTGTGCAGAACCGAGCATCCAGGCTAACAGGTCTGGGGGTAGCAGAGAGGAGGGTTCACAGCTCAGAACACGTACCGACTATTCTCAAGTGGTCATTTTTCTGTTTTTTGTGCTATGATGGTTTTTTTGGATTAAAATGTGTTTTTTTTTCCCCCAGGTGACTGTTTAAAAGTACAGTAATACTAAACTAAATGGGGCTCCGTATGCCAGAGTAAACACAGAAGAGTCGTTTATTGTTAAAAAGGGATTCTCTTTTTGAAGATTTATAAATGGTATAATGAGTTTCTCGCTCCGGTTTTCAGGTTTACAGTAATAAGAGCCTGGCTGGGATGTTTAATCAGGGTCCAACTGTTACGTCGCGTGTCCTATCGCCCATGGCTGTGCTGTTTACTGTCTTCCAGGAAGCGCTGGGACTCCTGTCATATTCAACGAGAATGGGGACGCTCCTGGACGCTACGACATCTTCCAGTACCAGATCACCAACAGGTCGACGACAGAGTACAGGGTCATCGGACAGTGGACCGACCAGCTGCACCTCAACGTGAGGACAGCAATCTTTTTTATTTTGTGTTTATCTTTTCGTTTGGTAAAACTGTTAGGCCCAATCAAATGGCTGCTAAACATTTTTGCATTTTGTGCGTAATAATCTGACCTCACTGAACATCGCATTTCAGTGAACGTTGATGGGAATAAACCGATGACGAGGGGCTGAGATTATATTTAAAAATGTATGTGACCGTTGGTAAGATAGATACATTTTAAATAAACAGATTTTATGGACGGTCCATGTGGCATCTTTCACTCTCCCATGTGATGGACTTTTCATTGTTGCCAGAACTTTTCATCCAGATCTCTGTTCATCTATCTTAATTTCACATAATCTCTGTTCATCTCCCATCATCTCTGTCCAACTATTTTCATTTCACATAATCTCTGTTCATCTCCCCTCATCTCCCATCATCTCCCATCATCTCTGTTCATCTATCTTCATGTCTGGTCATCTCTGTCCGTCCCCTATCATCTCTGGTCATCTCTGGTCATCTCCCATCATCTCTGGTCATCTCTGTCCGTCACCCATCATCTCTGATCATCTCTGATCATCTCTGATCATCTCTGGTCATCTCCCATCATCATCTGTTTCTCCTTCCATTAAAAACGTCTGTAGATAAAAGAATACATAATTTAAAAACCCTGGCCAATTGAAAGTGGTTTTGCTAGAAGTCCACAGCTTGTTGGAGAATAAAAAGCTGTAAAATGTTTTCTTTCAGTATAATATAAAGACTTGGCCGCGCTTTCCGCGCATAATGTTCTATGCGATAAGTCTAATTAGAGTGAAATCCATTCGCAAATTTCAATAATTATAAGGGAAAAAAAAGTTCTACATTATTTGTTTCAAGTGTGAGTAATTCATGCATGGCCCCAGATCTGCTGCAGGAGAACAATGAGACAGTAACGCTCGCGGAATGTTCAAGCAGAGTCACTCTTTTCATCCTCCACCGCCACGCCTAGTGCATGTTACCGACTGCAGGTTCAGTCCCGTTACGGTCGGGTGTTGGGGGGAGAGAGTACACAGAGTCTTGATATTAGCGGGCTGGAGTCGGACTCAGTACAAAACACATCATCACAGAACTCTGACCCGTCATTTTCCACTTTTTTTTCCCCCTTCTTTGTGTAGAATCCGTCTCATATTAACTACCCTGAGTGAGAAAGGAGGCCGTGAGGGGCGGACAGGGTTGCTAGTAATGTTTTATCATGTCTTTCTCTGCACAGATGGACGCTATGAGGTGGGCTCGGGGCAACCCTGTGGTGCCCCCTTCTGTCTGCAGTGTGCCTTGCAAGACAGGCGAGCGGAAGAAAACGGTCAAGGGCGTGCCGTGCTGCTGGCACTGCGAGCGGTGCGAGGGGTACCACTTCCAGGC
>JAOYSI010004585.1:0-14183 GCA_025775065.1 Hiodon alosoides
ATCTATTTTAGGAGAAATGTCTAAACTGAATACCCAGACATTTAACTATACAGCGGTTACTACAATAACCTAATAAAATGGAATCTGTATTACTTGGTATTCAAAACACAGTAAGGATTGGAAAAATGACTTGGTTAATTTCTAAAAGGATACTACTCGTAGATCGTAATACAAAATTTCCTACCATGTACAATAACAATGGAAACTTTTAGGATTAATTTTACAACTTTTTACATATAGGCTGTGACGCTGTGAGAAATAAACACAAATTAAGTTGGACGTATCTAAAACAAAGAAAGAACTGCATAAATAAATCTTTTTACACATGTAAAATCAGAGAGAACGGCAACAATCTTTTTGATTAACCTGGTACATATCCTAGGGCTCCACTGTTTAGTTTTGTGTGTTGTTACTGCACTAAGCATGCACACAGTGCAGACCTTTCCTTTTGGTATTTCATCATATATCTTCAGGGGGCCCTGCACAGGGTGGTTATCCAAAGATTCACATTTCACCTACTGTGAAATAGAGACACAGAAAATTAATGCACATTAATTCCTTTACTGTTGACAACAGCTCCCACAGAAAAATCACCCCCAACTACAAACACATTTAAAAATCTTCCATCATCTTGGAACTACTTTTTTAAGGCTTTTTAAAAAGGCTTCAAACAGCGTCCTCCACAGAAGCAGAGTGCAACCGTCATTCCAGGTGTGCACATTACTCAATCTTTGGCTGGCATGTACTACAGCCCAGAGATAAACTCTCAGAGAAATTAAATTAAATGTCAGCGAGACACAGCGAGTCACTTGCATGGGAACCAGCATGGATTTAGAAGAGCATCGACTGCATGTTGTCCAGGGTCCACATTCATTAAATAAATACACTGTGAGAATCTGAACCAGTCTAAAGCTATTTAGAATGCCTTTGCTATCAGACCATCTGCAGTATTAACACTACGGGCCGTCAAAAAAGCAGTTCACTCCAACACATTGTCACTACTAATTAGCCTGCTACTGCTGTTTCTCAGGCTATGTTGGGCTGCTATCATTGTAGTCATTTTTTGAGGTAATTTTTCCCCACTGAAATAATATACTTTCCATGTGATAAGGCTGAACCAAGAAGGTGAGAGAAGACGGTTCGTGCAACACACAGGAAATTTGTAATACAAACCCATCATGCAGGTTGAATTGGTTGCAAAACAATTCAAAGAAAATTACGCTAATCAAAAATTATTGTGCTCCCGCTTTTTGCTTCTGTCACTGGACTTGCTGACGGCTCCACAATTTTTCATAAACTCCTTTATTAACTCAGGAAGCGTGTTTATTGTATTGCAGGAATGTTTATTGTATTGAGGGCAAGTTTAGTGACTGGTTAGGTCAAATGCACCATAATGCACACAATCACAGTGAATCACAACTGATGGATCAAGGCCTGGTAACAAAGTTTGGGGAAGTAACTAAAGTGCATTGGATCACTGCTGTTAAAAGCCAGTTTGTCCTGTTTTTACACTACTTGTAATCCCCTTGCATGATTGCCTGCAATCTTTTAGGCTACTTCACCCTTGCTTAATTAATGGCGAGGAGCTTCCTATTAGCAGCATAATGTAATGGAGATGAAGGAGACGGAGGAATGGGAACCAGACTTGTTCCCTGAAGATTGCAAGAAGATCCCAGGAAGGCGCACTGTACTCTCAAATTTCTCTGCATTTTTTAAACTTGTGAGACATGTAAAAATACTGAATAAAACAATGAGCCCACTCACCCATGCATTGTAGACACCATTCATATGCTAAATAGAATATACAAATAGCATTCTAAATAGCATATGACTAAAACGGAGAACTATGAGAATCATTCTGTCTAGTGCATACATTTTAATTATGCAGTATCCATACTCAATTCAATGTGATACACCTGTAACTTAATTGTATGATATTAAGAGTGGTTAATAGTGGGAAGAGTCAGATATGTCATGACAGGCTTTGAAACACTTTTTTAATTTTAATGGCCCTACACCATTTGTAAAATACCACACTATCACAGCCTGATATGAACCAAGGCTCATACACCTGAGACTGACATGTTGAAAGCTGTCCACTGGCCTGGAAGAAAGTTTAAGATTCTAGGTTTCTAACTGATTAGATGAGGAAAATGCTTGTGTCTTAATTTCATTTAACGTTTCCTTTACTAAGCTTCTTTAGACAAAAAAGGCATTAAGACATGAATGTTATGAAGACAAAACTGCATGTGTTGTAAAGATGGGCAGAACGTAAGGTTGAATCTTTGATCAGAATTTAGGTTGTATCTAGGGCAAAGGGGACAGAGGGGTGGCAGTAACTAAGTAAGTAAGAATGGATTCTTGGATTGTGAATACCCCATCATAACCGCGGTCGATTCTCTGTCTCTGTCACTGCTCACTGCTCAGTTTAGACTTTCAACGGGCAGCACGAGCTGGGCACTTATAAACGTGTCCTACATCTGAAACAGTTTACGTCCGCCCTGTTATTCTGTGAGTTTCTCGCTAAAACGTAATTTAAGGCAGATGTTTGGTTCCGCTTGCTACTCCCAATTTAAAAATGCTCCAAAACCACTTCCCAGGCCCTTGGGGTATGGACCTTGGGTACACACTCCATTATGAAATTTACCATATGTTTGGGCGATGCTCAGGTTGAGGGGGATAGGGTGGTGGAAGCCACTCACTGTATGCTTGCAGAGCAGAGCCAGCAGAAAGCAAACAATCCATATAATTTGGCAGGCATCGGATTTGATTCAAAAAAGAGAACAGGGAAAAAATTTAAAACAGCCAGGCACTTATATAACTTTCCTACTGAACAGACGCTCCTCTATTACCAAGTCAGTAAAACTTTACACAGAGGTTAGAAGTAATTGGTGAGAATTTCAAGGAAGCTGTGAACAAACAAACAAACAAAAAAATAAATAAACATTTGAGAGGAGAGCAGACATACTCGTTTTTAGTGGATGTCTGGCAAGTCACTTTTCATCAGTCTATGTTCATAATAAAATATAATTGGGTTCTTTCTCCATTTTAAACAACAAAGCATTTAATTGAAAATAACGTTTTGCATCAGACAGATGGAAGGAGAGAAGGCTTCAACCACAATACAGACAGACAGCTCACAGGTGCCAAAAATACAGCCCTCATGCCTTCAATAGCACTCTCCTCACGTGTGAGTGATGAGGCCAAGGAAGGCAAAAACTAAACCCACTGCCACACAGAACTACAAACAAACACTAACAATTCAGGCTCAGTTAGACAGCACTTTTTTTTTTCCTCCCACCAAAGCCACCAGCGTGACAGGAGAGTGTGAACGACGCTATTCAAAACCTGCCTCACCTAAGGGAGGTCCAGGGCAGAGGTTCAACCCATCCTTCTCCTCCCCCTCCACCGCATTGTCTTGTGCCGACTGCCTGCCGTCTTCCACCGGGACCACCGTAAAGTTTGTGGGCATTTTCACAACATGTGTCCTCGTCTGTGATAACGTATTTCTCCTGCTTTAAAAAGTGTTCGCTTTTCGTTGTCTCTTTTTTTGTTCTTCCTCAGGGCCGTTTCTGCCACAGTTCGAAGTTCTCTCTGTCAGCTCTATTGCTTGGATACTGGCCCCATGTGACTAGCCTCCCTCCATATAAAGAGGTTTTCACAGCTCCTCCCTCTGGGCTAGCCTTCCTCCACTGTACACAGCTGCTCCCCCCGCTATCTGCTGCTGGCACCTCTCTGCAGGAGGAAGAATGGGCCTTTAATTTAATGCTTCCAGCGGAGAAACAGGGCAGAAGGACCTCTCCCCTGGGAAGCGTGTGAGAAAGGGAAGGAAAGATTTGTATGCTTCATTTTCCCCAAATTGCAGTGCCTGCTGAGTGTGTGTGTGTGTGTGTGTGTGTGTCTGTGTGTGCGTGAAAAGACAGGGGAGGTAGTGTCATCTACTTTGTTTCCCCAAATGGCAACCATAATCTATATTATACATAGCTAAAAAACCAGCCAGCAGTTGCAGGTATATCTAGCTTTCCTCCTCACTGTGCATAGGAACAGGAGAAGCGCTGTATGGACTGCCCTCTATGTGTTGGCAGCATTTGTGAGGCAGATGACATCATTTCCCCTTGTTCCCAAAGGGATTTACAACAGCAGACAAATGCTACACAGCACCTCTGTATGCCTGACTAAGACAATAACTATAAAACATGTGTGTGAGTATATATGTATGTCTATGTATGAAAACAATGGAATAGAGGCAGTCTATGTGGCTGGAGGGCTCAGAATATTCTTAAAGTTTAAGAAGAGGTGAGGTGGTGATGGTTATTTAAAATGTCCTGCTCCATCGACTCCCTGCGTGCGTTTCAACATCTTGAGGTAGCTACCAGCCCGACCCCAAGTGGAGCAAATGGCAGGAACCCAATAGTTTTAGATAGAACTGGCAAGGAAGGGAATGAAGTTTTTCCTGGGAAACTGTTTGTAAAGGCCCCGCCCTCCCCCGCCTCCCGCCCACCCATAAATAGAACAAATGGGCGGGAAAAAACAGGCTGGCTGTGCAAACATCAGAAAAGCCCTGGTTTACCAAGTAAACACCAGGCTTACATAAGCTTGTGAGAAGCAGCACTTTCATCAACAAAACAAGATACACACTGGGAAATTAAATACATCTCAGAAATTTAATTTCCAAATGATCTGTCTGCTCTGCTCCTAATTTCACTGGAACTTGTTTGAGTCTATGGCTCCATGCTTTTTACTCAATGCTTACTGACAGCCAGACTTACATCATATAAGCAGAATTTTTGCCACGGTAAAACATAGTATTTCACTAAATATTACTAGTCAGATGACAATCATATCTTGTATTCGCCCAGATGCACAACAGATGAAGGGCCAATGTGTACACTGTAAATAGCTTGTAGACAACTGCAAACAGAGCCCCGATATTAGCTTCAAAGTGGGGACTTACTTAATAGTTCAGCGTAATTTCAGCGTAGTAAAGTAAGTAAACAGATGCCATTCGTCAAGACTTGATAAACTTGAATTATGGGTCTAAAGTTTTTCCTAGAAACATAGACAGGAAAACACTGTGCATAAAGGAATGTCCATGCCCACATCAGTTTTTCATATTTTAAAAGAAAGAGGGACTACATTTTACTTTCAAAATAGCTTTTAGGCTTATATAATTGAAAACTGTCATGTGGATTAAGCAGAAATGAAAAAGGACCCAATATTTTCAGGTTCCCTTCGAGTTCTCTAAGTGTTATGAGATCACTTTTTTTTTACTTGTTACTTCTACAAAAATTACTTCTTGAACAAAATACATGAAAGAAAAAATATATATTAAACAGAAAACACAAAAGTCAACTCTAACTGCAATTAGTTATTTTTGGTTATTTTTTTGGTTATTTAATTTTGACAATTATATAAAACTATAGTTTTAAGGTCATCAGTATCACCTGTGAAGAGGTGAAACTAAAGCAACAATCATTTTTAAAGTTAAAAAATGAGTTAATTAAATGTATTCAACAGTGTGATTGGTCGCTGTGGATATATGATTCAGAAATCAGAAATCGATTTATTTTAGATAGATAGTTTATTTTTTTAGGAGTCTATCCCCCAACATCCCACATTAATAATGTTTTATTTTGTTTCTTACTCAAGGGTAATTTCATCCATTGGTAGTTTTTAAAGGAAAATGCCTCATTAGGAGGATTGTGACCGTTATCCGATTTTGATATGCAACAAATTATCAACTGATTAACAATAGATGTGCAACTGATATGTGACTGTGGTCTATGATGGTCTATGATGTGGGTTCTGCAGCTGGCGTGAGCACAGCTAGGGGAATAAACAGCAGCACCCCAGCTATACGGCATTGTATAGGGTACTGACGCAGATTGTTTCTGCTTTAAACAGCCCATTAAATAATCAAAATTCAATGAAAGTTTGAGATAGGCTTGCTGTTGTACTTATATTGCTGTTGTGATATAAACTGAAACTTGGAAACTTGGAAACTTGGTGCATGCCGCTTTTGTCAAATATGATAAAAATATCCACAGTGACCTGAGAATTCTCAAGCCTTAACAGGTCTCTGTTTTCTCAGTGGTCTGTAGAAAGGGTAGCATTTCTGAAACCCAGACGGAGTTCCCATAAGCGCTTGGCGTTTGGAATCTTTCAGCGGGATTAAGCCATAGTGTGAGGGCGCCCACAGCGGAGATTTCCATTACTTAACAATCCATCAGCGAACCAAGCAGGACATATTCAGGTTACAGAAGATATGAGACATTTCATATGGGCTCGCTACTGGTACGCCTTATTTTGTTATTGTTAGCTTAGGGTAACACCATAGAAATATGAAATTAAGGCTTTAGTTCAACATAAGCAAATCCATAAGAAATAGTCAGGGGAGTTAAATTAATAGATGATAGGCCTACATCCTTCATCTGTCCTGTTAGCTATACCTGCTCATACCCAAGCCTGAAAATCCAACATTAACAATATAATCATTATCATCCATTCAATACATGAGCTGACAACACAACATTTCACTTAATTTCAATGGAATATTCAGAAGAGCAAGAAATTGTCAGAAGTTTGCGTAAGAAGTTTACGAACTGTCAAGGTGACCGGAGAGCGTGAGAATCCTAATCTTCTGATTCTCTTCACAAAGACTGGAGGAATTTTTAATAATTTATGATTTAATTTAAATAGAGAAAACTTGGCCGGTTATCCCAGACCTACTGAGGGATTCCCAGGTTAAAGATTGAAAGTACAATCCAAACAGTGCCAGTGGGGAAATTTTCCAAACTTGTGCTACATCTGGTAAAACCGAAGAGATTGACAGTACGAATAAAGGTTGGACTCCGGCTGACAGCTCAATCAACATTTGCATTTTTAAGCAGGGTGGGACATTCGAGATTGTAGCATCTTAAAGTTAACACTGATGCAGCTGAAATACAGTCCGTCAGTGAGCTGCCCTTCCTTGAGGCTAAAAAAACAGGCTGCAGAGACTATTTCAGCAAGTGGTGCAAAACAGTGCATTGCAAGACATAATAAATTATGACTTAACTCTTCGCTGGTAAGGTTAGAAACAAATGAAAACATTGGCAACACTTCTTTTTATGGGTCGGATAATTAAGATACTTTTTAAAAACTATTTAATTAAATGTGATTAATGGGTTCTCAAAGTTATGATTTGGTCCCAGCATAAGCCTGACTGACCTATACTTCCACTTATGTAAGGTTTATGGAATTTAAACTGAAGGTACAAAGATGTGTTGTAGCCCTGTTAGATTTGCCTTAAATATTACAATTTACAAACAAAGCACCATGTGATGACTAACTGCTGCCATCTAGTGGGTATACAAAGCACTCCCAAAAAATTATTGGCAACTCATAGGCGTTGAAAATTCAACATTCTAGAAGGGCATTAGAGCTGAGCAATATACTTCCGAAAATAAATAGTTAGATAAATTATATTAAATTCGCCATACTGGTCACGTGGAGAACAGGCATCCGCTACCGAAATGCAGAAATGAAAACATAGCAGTGAACAATTAATCTGTATAAAGATAGGAAAGTTTTCAAAAAAAGGAATGATTTTCAATCCGATACATCTGACCTGCTTTTCATCTCACACCCTTATTATTATCTGGTGTAACTAAAAACAAAGACAATTACGTGCTACGTATGGACATAATTACAACGGTTGTCTCCAATGTCTAGCACTAAGTAGTGCTAGTGAAGTAGCTGCCTTCCAAAAATATTTCCAGCAAACCAACCCATCACTGACCTTCTCGAATGTCATTTAGGTTTCTCTCACAAATTCAGCAGTTCAAAAAGAATATCTGACATGAAGGTATTTCGGTAGAATTCTTCACTCTACACTACGCTACTGAAATGGGAAACTCCTAATCAGCTGATTCCAAATAATTGCATACGTAACTTAAGAAACAAAAATATAAAATGGCAAATTATTAATAAAACAGATAACATATTTTCCACGGATTTTGTATTATTCCACCTACAGTAACTGAATAGAATTCCATTTTATGGTCATATTACTTATTGAATCTTATTAGAACCAAGAATAAAATATCATTAAGTTGACTCCATAACTTTTGTATACGTCAGTTGCCATTATTTCCCCTAAGTGTCATTATTTGCTTAGCAAACTCTCTCTGTAACATATATTACAATTTACCATTTTCCCACTGAGGCAACTAAAGAATTTCAAGTTAAGTGCCTTGCTGTTGAGCACCACGGCAGCTCAGCTCCCGAGTTTCGATCCAGAAACAAGTCCCGGGCTTTAAGGACTACGCCACCTGTTGCCACAGATCAAAAATAAACCCCTGTTCATTTAGACAGGAAGTTATAAATATGTCTGTTTGTGTGTGCGTGTGTTCCCGCATTCAATCTGGGGAGTTGAAGAAGAGACTAGTAGAAATCGCAGTGAAAAGTAGCATTGTATTAGGGTAGTTTAATAGTTATTCTGGTTCTGATTAATGAAAAATCTATTTGGTTGATCATAATAATGTACATAAATATCCCGTGGCACTAAACCAAGAAGCTCTCCAGTAAGTACAATCGTTGCTGGTAGATGTTTATTTTGGAGACTGAAGTCATCAGGGGCCCTTCTGTTTTGGCTGTGGATAAACTCATCATCCTCATCAGTCAAAATAAAAGGCTTACTCATGGTCGGCCACTTACAGACTTGAGTGGCCAGGGTCCCGCCATGGGTATCATGAACTTCACGTTCTCTAGTGTGTCTTTATTTGGAGTGCCGTTTAAGAACAACTGGCCCTGGCATTTGAGATCGCTGGATCTGCACTTGCTTGCAGTATCCTTCCAAAGTTCTCACTTTTTTCTAAGTGTGAAAGGTGTGTCTGTTGATAGCACAAAATGACAGAATGTACTGAGACAAGAACTTGTGCATGCACCTGCCCCAAGTCCCTAAAACTCTTCCCAAACTACTGTGTGGAAGAGCTAGTGGTGGAAGGAGGGTAGGGACAAGTAATACTATATATCAACATAATTTTTATTTTTTTATATTTACAATAAAAGTAATCCCCCAAGAACTATTAACAACCATACTTTGTTAAAAAAATAAATACAAATCTACCAATACCTATATTTCATCCATTGCTCACTAAAATAATCATTGATCACTAGTGTTATTTTGTTTTTGTCATATTTGGAATTTTACTGAAGCCCTTACAATACAACAATACAACAATTTTAATTACCACCATTAAAGAGTTCCAGGGGGTATGCATATTAAAGTGCTGCATCCTCTGAAGACTCCTCAGCAAATAATATTGGTAACACTTTAAGATTTTTAATCGCTATCATAAATGAATTGCTTTGTGATTTTTCAAGGAGCATACAAACACCATTTTAACATAATTTTCTTGTTAAAATAGCAGTTGCTATTATCAGGCCTATTTCATTTAGTTTGTGCTATTCGATACATTTTCTCTTTTCCGAGCTGATTTAGCCCAACTCGGTCGCTCTGTGGCTGGTTGCTCATCCCCCATTACCGCCTCTATCTTCTCCACCGGCCGCATGTCGGTGTAGGTGAGGTGGCTGTAAGCTCCCCAGGTAAGCTTTCTGCGCTAGCTCCTCCACGGCGAGGCCGGATAAAGTGGAGTGAGCCCTGTGCGCCAGAAAGCTAATGACATTTACCAGAGCATCATTGCCTTCGTTTCAGATTCTCCTGGGCACCGTGAGGCAGCTCCATTCCTCCAAATCTATTACCAGGGCTGAGGGACGTTACCAGGTTTTTTTACTACCAGGAAAAGCCTGTGTCCAGGACGAGAATTGCCAGGAGAGCAGAGCGTCATTTTGACAGCTCTTATGTCATTGTCCTATTCAAGTGCCTCAACATCTAGCTGATGGTAGTTTTTTAATTTTAATTCAGTTTTTCCACTGTAACAGTGTGGAATGCTAACCACACTGGCTGCAATGCCGTTAACGGTTGGTACAGCGATCTCCCAGAATGCCGTTCGCTACAGAGTTTTACTTTTGAACCGCATTGCTGGAATTAAAATATTAAAATGTAGTTTGTTTTTTGGACATTGGTCAAATAAATTGTTATTTACCTGTGCTTCCACGCTGATCAAATCTAAATCATAGCACAGGGTAAGCAATTCACAGGGTTAAATGTCTTCCATTTGGAACAAAAATGTTTTTTGCATATACATATTTTGTGTCTACCTTCCTGGTAATATGGTCCAGTACCAATTTCAGACCTAGCTAACTGTGATTCGTTTAATTTGGTTCAGGCATGTAAATAGCTTGTTAAAGATATAAATATATAAACAGTCTAAATTATATATAACATTAAAACTTTTAAACGTTTAACATTTTACATCCCTAGCTGATATCAAATTTTGTATTGCAACACTCAATACCAAGTATACCAGCAGACGGGTCCCATGAAACGTTGGCCATTTAACTAGTAAAACGTTTTTAAAATATGTATAGTTATTTGAATTAAATTGCAAGCAATTGTTAAACATGTATTCGGTTACAAAATTAAAAATACGCAGACTAACCGTTGAATCGTTTTCGTGAATCGTAAGATGATCCGCTAACATACGCTGATTGCCGTACAGAGGCGAGTGGGATAGAAATACATCGGGCAACTAAATTACATTTTAATAAGCAATGATCATGTTTACGTCCCACACAAGTGTTGACTCAACCTTCAGATTCTGAATGGAACTTTCGAAATGCGGTCAGGTAAAGAATGCCAGCTGCTGTGTGTATTCAATTAGCAGATGAGCTCTGAAAAACAGAAGTTATGCCACACTATCTAAGGAGTCCGTAATATCGAAATATTACAGATATTGATAATAATTTTAAATCAATGAATTATCTAGACCATGATCATCTTAAAGATTAAATATTAGCCTTCTGTATTTTTTTTTTTAGCTAGGAGTCACAATTTGAATTACCCGATAGTTGATTTTGTCAGCCTGTCTGAAAAATTGGGCTACCCCTCAGAATAAGCTATCAGTAGCTGAAATGGTCGGTTATACAGAAATTACGTATGAGAACGATTAAATCACGACAGGATTGCATTAATTGGCTTACAATACATGAATCTAAGTTTAAGAAATAGTAAGTTTATAATATTTTGCGTTATGATTTGCATTCAATTTGTGGGCATTACCTATACGCAACGGACAATGACTAATGTTAAAACAAGGTTCCTTTTTATTCATTCGAGACATTTTACCACACCGTTAAAGTTTACGTGTAAGCTGGTTCTGTCAAACTCATTATTAAACCAATGCAAGTTAAAAAGAATACATGTTGAATTTGTGAGCTTTCCAGTGTCCGATGCGTTGTTTTCCTTTTTCTTTTGGATGATCAAGGTTTATTATAACGGAATGAACTACACTAAACAGACTTGAATTAACTAAATGGAACATCTGATCAAAGCCTGAATACTAAATTTATACAAAAAAACTCTGCAAGCACAGAGAAATGCTCCTGAAAAAGCATGCATGACTGAGATCAGTAGATACCAACGTTATCTGACAGACTGGAATAAAAGCACTGCCAAGCCCACTAAACTTACCAACACTGACTCTGGTCAGCTCTGCCACAAAAGTGCCAATTACAGTCAAGCAAATTATAAAACATTCTCTCCGAAACATTGTGAGGACTAAGTTAAATCACAAGAATAACTCTGGTTGTTTTGATTGGCCCAAGGTGGAAACTATTGTCAGAGACCCAAACCAGTTCTATAGAATAACATAAACGCAAACAAACTTGGAAGCTTGGTGAGACAATTTAAGACAATACAGGTGGAGACAAAGATTTAACTCTTCCTTAGCAGATATAATTAAATATTATTTGCTTCCCAGGATAATTTTCCAAAAATTCCAAACACAAACAAAATCCAATTAGTTTAAGTGAGTGGCAGTGTGCCAACCAAAACTGCACCCAGTTTATCATAGTGGGTTCTGTGAATGAGTATACGTTGACAGACTGCTTTCCTATCTGCTTTCCTATGACTCAGCTGCAGTAAATAATTATTACAGGCCTAAGTGTTTTCATTAAGCTCTTCTTCTTCAGATGCTGATAAAACCTAAGTTTGTGGAGATTAGTGGCAACTTTGGGATTCTGACTTTCACAGACATGTATATTCAACCTCTGTTGAGAGGACAGAGAAGGAACTTCTGACAAGATGGACAAGATGAGCTAAAAACACCTTGTTCCAGGTCTTTTGGAGCAATTGATTTTGATCCTGGCAATGTGAAAAAGAGTCTAAAGAGTAAAGAACTACAACAAGAAAAGTTAACCCGCCTTCTTGATTTTGTTTGTCATTGTTATTTGTAGACAGCCATGCGCGATTCAGTATTATTCAACCAGAATAAATCTGTAGAATAGCAGAATAGTCATGTATTTTAAAAGTTTGCCTGTTTTATAAAACACACCAAAAATGCATTTATTGTTTAGGGGACCATGACTTAAGTGAACAAGACAATATTAATCTATAACTCTTTTCAACATAATAACATCACAAAATTGAACAAAGAAAAGGTGTAGCTCAAAATAACAGCAAAACTGCAGACAGGCAGCAGAATACTTTGTAGAGATATATACGTTTTTTTTTTAAGTCGATATTTATAAATATCTTTATAAATTTAAAAATAGTCTTCTATTTCCCTAAAGTTTATAGCAGTTAAATATTATTGGGTTACTCCACATTACTAAGCATAAACCCACATCAACCCCCTCCTGTAGAAACATACAGTAAATTTGTACTTAAAGTGTTTAACTAATTTGGATCATGGTGATTTCATTTTGAATTTACAAATTGAGCAAGTTGTTGGTTCCCTATAACCAAATATTTCTACATTGTGTTGTGTTGATTGTTTTGAATTTAAAATCGATCTACTAGCCAATTGATTACAATCATCGTATGATCATAGTATCAGCTTATAGTTTATGTATTGGGGTTTTAGGATCTGGAGTCATATTACAATTAAAACAACTGCTCGTTCAAAACTCGTAAATTATCTTTCAAAACAAAGAGTCGTTGATTTAATTCCAGTTATTTTTGTGCAGCAAATTATAAAGAATAGGCTACTATTACTTTCAGTAATAACTGTGCTACTTATAAACGTCGATACGCATATATAAACTTTTAAAAAGATTGCATTAATACAAAGTTGATCTAGCAATCTCAAATTTGCTTTTCTGAAAGCAAGTCATAACCTCTAAAAGCAGAAAACAGGAGAAGGCAGTGCGCCAAATGACTAGAAAAGTTGACTGCGTCCTGATTGCATTAGCACATGCAAGAGGTTAAAAAAACACACATAGTTGTTTGTGAAGTATTACATTATAATATTAAATATGTTTTTTTTTCTTCAAATGACAATCAGCATAAGCGTCATTTGTGGACCACTATGTGAGTTGGCTACAGCTCCGAATTGGCTTTAAATCCGTCTTAAATTCAAGTAATTCATAACTAATGATTTAAGAAATTACTATAGGAAATAACCATATGTCCCAACTTGTCATCATAATTACATGCCGTATGATGAAGTTTCCCTACAGCAGTAATTTCGAAGGCTCTCCCCAAGATAAAACACGCCCAAGAGTAAAGCAAACATCCACCTTACTCTTTTCACCGTAATGACAGAAACCACTAATACACGGATTCCCATTGTGTATCCGTATGCTTGGGTGACCAGTAATAGCACGCTTTCCCAAATATAATGTAGCTGCCGAGTTTGAAAAAAGACATTTTGGATTAATACTACCAGAGAAGTCCACCATAACTTAAACAGTTCGCCGACAATGTCCAATGGAAGGTTCGCCTTTCGAAATTATTTGAATCGATCGATGCCTAAGTGTCGTTTAGGAAAAAAAACTTGAGAACGGCACCTTACGCAACGAAACAAAAATGCAGTTTCAGACCTCTCTGTTAATTAATTTGCAATATAAGATGGATAACCGCAATATTAACATGATTTAGCCGATAACTTACAACACAGAGGTTTTATTTAAGTGCAACACCACAAATGTTTTATACCAAAAACCACTTAACTAGTTAGTTGTCAAGATAGCTAGATATCGATAAAGGCAAATTCACTCACTAATAGTATTACCATGCAACTCTGAAATGGGAAGTGAAGTAGAAATGACTAGTTTTTATAGCCAGCCTATCCTGTATT
>JAOYSI010004586.1:0-14182 GCA_025775065.1 Hiodon alosoides
GTGCGAGTGTGTGAGTGTGTGTGTGTGTGTGTGTGTGAGTGTTTCTCTGTGTGTGTGAGTGTGTGAGTGTGTGTGTGTGTGAGTGTGAGTGTTTCTGTGTGTGTGCGTGTGTGTGTGTGTGTGTGTGCGTGTGTGTGTGTGTGCGTGCGTGCGTGCATGTGTGCGTGCGTGTGCGATTGTGCGAGTGTGCGCGTGTGCGCGTGCGTGAGTGTGTGAGTGTGTGTGTGTGAGTGTTTCTGTGTGTGTGTGTGTGTGTGAGTGTGCGAGTGTGTGAGTGTGTGTGTGTGTGTGTGTGTGTGTGAGTGTTTCTGTGTGTGTGTGTGTGTGTGCATGCGTGCGCGTGTGTGTGTGTGTGCGTGTGTGTGTGTGCGTGTGTGTGTGTGTGTGTGTACGTGTGTGTGTGTGTACGTGTGTGTGCGTGTGTGCGTGTGTGCGTGTGCGTGCGTGTGCGTGTGCGTGTGCGTGTGCGTGTGCGTGTGTGTGTGTGGTTGTGTGTGTGCGTGTGTATGTGTGCGTGTGTCTGTGTGTGTGAAATTAATGTGGTGTAGCATGATGAGCGTACTGACCTCTGTAATACAGATTTCTGTAGTGTACTTCTCTGTGTCCACTTGCCTTTTCCACACTGACAGTGGAGCTGGATGGGTTTTTTTTTAAATGCAAAGTTAATGAAATTGCTGCTAGATTAAATTCGATGCATTCCTTCCTGTGCCCACCATTATGCACTTGCTCAGCGGAATGACTGCATCTGGATTAACACTCCATGGGATGTTGAGGCACAATAACTGCAGTACCCCCCCGTGGGAGAGAAACCAGCTTCATCCTTTCATGTTTTTGGGAGAATTTTTGAAAATAAATTTTTCCAAAGGATGCATGGTTTTTGATGGTGTGGAAATTAGCATAATCGCCTGTGAAATAAAATGCTGCACTGCGATAAGTATTTACATGGCATCCCTTAATTGATTGAGTAAATACTTTAAATCTGTGCAGCTCAAGTGGTTGTACTAACGCAAGGGGATGCATCAAGCATGTCAATAATGCAAAGTAAGTTCGGTGTCATTGACTCTGAACTACTCACAAATTCTGTGAGTCTAATGTAGGGACACATGTGGAATTGGAGATGGGGATCCTTTGTGTAACCACTGATGAGAAAGCCACTGACATTGATTTGGCGTGTAGTATAAAATTGAATCAATCAATCAAAATGCTATTTTTTTTATCGGAGCGTTCCTCACCGATATATTGTGGAGGTCCACATAAATAACTCTGTGATCAATTGCGGGCCGAATTTACATATTATATCCCCCTTACCCCAAACATTTATACATTTTTGACATACGTTTACTGTACCTGGGAAACATGTGAACTTGCTTGTATTATTCTGATGATTCATAGAAGGTGGTTTTAGCGCACAGACAATGCTGAAGGTCATGTGACGATCTGTTTTATGCTTGTTATTGGCTTTACTAACATATGGAAAGTCCCTTAAAAGCACAGGATAGCAATGTTGAGATTTTTTCTTGAGGTACTTTAAACCTGAATTCAGGCGCAGAGCATGTCGAATGTCTCCCACGTGTCAAAGCCGGCTTGAAGTTCCAAAAGTTCAGACTCTGAATTGGAGGTTGTTACCCCCATCTGTGCCAGTTCAATAGAGGTGGCTGTAACTGGTGCAACAAAAGGTACAAAACCTTTCTTTTGCAAGGGTCACTAATTTGGGGAAATAGTGTGTGAAGTCGCTGATCAAGATCCCCACATTTCTTTGAAAGGAAATTACACTGCAGCACGCCACTCACCATTTTACATTTTCCTTGCGGGGCGTTTAAATACCCTGTCATATCTGCGAGATATGGTTACAAAAATCCTGAACTACAAAGAAAAAAAAGAACCGGCTCAAATACTGTGGAGAAACGATATTGTCATATTCTGCATACAGACTGAGAAGGCAGTGGTTTCTTAGGCTTGCACACCCTTTTCATAACAAGATCCATTAGTTGAATTACCCAACCAGAGCCCCTTAGTTGAGTTATGCAACACATTTGGGTTGTATGTGCAGCTAAACTGTATCATTTTCACATCCAATTCCTGAAGGCGCTGCTTCTGGACAAACTGAAACTAGCATCTCACACTTTACACTATGACCACTGTCAGATTCTCGCATTCATCTCATCCCTGAGTGTGACCTTCAAGTGGCAGTTACAGGGAATCTCCTTCCCAAACACACAGATTTATTTATTTTTTTATTATTTTATTTTTCTTCCAGAAACGCACCCATACAAATGGCTGTGCAATATTTCAAACATCGTTTGTTTTCAAACATCGTTTCATCCAGTGGCACATTGAAGCAAGACGTCTTATTCAACGAAGTTATCTGCGCTTTAAAAAACATCAGAACCAAGAACTTTGCATCCCCTTACAGCTGTTGTGTCAGATAGCTGGAAGAGTCGGATCTCTTTCAGTATTTTTTCTTTGTGTGGAGTGTTACCATAAATAATTTCAGACTCAATGAAGCCTCCTTTACCCAAATCTTTCTTATGCTTGAGTAAAATCCATATACTTTGAAAATAAGCTTCAGTAACTCCTGATTCCTGCCCAGTTGCTTGAGTTAACACCTACTCCTGGTAATTCAAGGGCGTTTTCAGTATCTTTACTTGCTCTTTTCTCATCATAGATCCCATCGGGAAGCAGACTTAATAATCGCTGTGCACTTTTTGACAAATCAGACAGACAGGCTTATTTTCTTTTCTAAAGAAAAACTCATCTTCAAACAGTTACATTTTCTGTATCATTTAAGAACATTGTTTTTATTAGGCCTACTCCTCGCTCGTGTTTTTAATTTGTGTCAGTCGAATGTGAGCACTTGCTGCCTGGCACGAATGATCTTCTGTATCAGAGAGCGCCAAGGACATGGTTGTTGGAAGCATGTTTTTGTAGGACTCAGTAGGGGTGGCTTCAGTAGAACGCTCTTCGTTTTCATATCGTGTTTGGTTTTTTTTTGCCAATTAAATGTCACTAATCTAATCAGTCCTCTAGTTTGGCTCCAAACACTCACCAACACTTTTCAGGTCGGGCCCTGACCAGACCAACAAGAAATTGTAGCTGACTGAACCATTGCTTCCTCCTGTAGTGATTAACACAGCTGAGGACTATTGACAATCAGTGGGCAGAGACTGTCAGGCTGGCTGGTCTTAAAGGGATGGGACACAGATTCCCTACCCACTGGTTTGCCACGGTGTGTAAAAGAAATGAGTAATAATGATGTACAAATCATGGCAGGATTATACAGAGGCAGCTAGTGGGCCACTCCTTGTGACCTGAGGGTTACTTTTGGCCTGCAGCGCACGCAATGATGACCTCTGATTTAGTGTTTTTTTACAATTTAATTGTCACCATAAGCTGAACAGATTACATTTTCCAGCAAAAGTCAAAAGACCTGAAAACCCAGAGCCCTGAGAGAACTCCTGGAGAAAAAAACCCCACAATGGCACGTATAATAGATTTGTTCAATAAACAGCTGTGTTTCAACGGTTCAGCAGTTTCAGTACTTGTGGATAGTTGGAGGGACGGTTTGAGGGACAGCCATCAGTGCACCTAAGGTGGCCCATTCTATTATAGTATCCGATACACTGGCTCATGTCAACCACCAAATGGTTATCATTTAGGTATTGAAGGAGGTTACGCTGTTCGACTTCAGGGATTAGCCAGTTCCATGAAGTTTAGGGGTTACAAACATACCTGGGCAGGAGCGTGAGAGTGATATTGGAGAAAACCCACACCTCCATCTTCCACATAGATTTATCCTTGTGTGGCATTGTACAATGGGCTTTGCTCCAACTGGACCCATTTAAAATGCCAATACTTAGCTTTATGTATGGCTGCAGTACTTTTTATCCACTGAACTGTGTATTTAGTTAGCCTTGACTGAGAGCAGTCAGCCATGAGCCAACCTTCCCCCCTGGGGAATTACATCACTGTCTGAACATTGGTGGGACGCCCCAGAACCAACGAGTGCCACGGTTACATGGTTTTACCCTGAGCCAGAGGGAAATCCACTCATTCTGCTACGCTGCCACTGTGGACCCATGGGCCTTTAGACGCAGTCAATCTATACATCGGCTTCAAGTCACATGTGTCTGAGAGGAGCCTTTTCAGCATACTGGTCATTCAGTTCAGCTGTTATTCCAGGGGAAGCCTTTTTTCCATGTGAGTTAAATATCCCAGAGATCAGTTAAAGCATGTCTGGTTACTGGTATACTGTGATAAAGTTCAGAGAGACTGAAATAGCTTAAACATTGAACTAATAAATAATTACAGGAGAATTAATCTAGTGGTTGCAGATTATGTTTTTGATGTTATGTGTGGCTACACCGAGAATAACGTAGAAATGTTCTTGTGGATTGTATCTACTAAACTAAGGCAAGATCATTGATGCTCTGTTAATCATATACTACAAAACAGATCAGTATATTGCCTACATATCTGTTATATATTACATTTATTTAGCTATTAGGGGACTATTAGGTGATTTAACATGGATACCAAGACAAAATGACATCAGAACTTTCCCCCAAAAAAACCAGAGAGGAATAAATAATGTAGACTTTGTTCGAAGGAGCGGTGATAGATGTCTCGCAAAGTGAGACAAGAGAACAAACTCGAAGCAGCTTTATTATGACCTCTTCTGCTTGGCTCATGGCCTTAACTGGCAGGCTTTGCGCATTTGAAATGGGAATCCCTTGGTTTTGGTTAATCCACTTAACGGGAGAATTTTCCACCAGACTGATCTTTAACTTTTGTATCTGACAGCTCCCGCTGTTTATCTGCAATGTCATTGCTTATTAGGACGACGGACAAGGGTTTCAGGATCGCTTGTGGATTAGTCCTAATTGTTTTGCATATACAAGTACTGTGTGTTAAGTTTTTGGATGGCTATGGCTATCCAATCTGACTATATGGAACTCTGACATTTTTAGTTCCACAAATTGATGAGATGATGAGATTTGTGTATCCAATGACAAAATGAATTGAAAACAAATCTTGCTTGCAATGTGGTAAACTACTTCATGATTAACATAATAATGTGTACTTGGTGAGCAGAATGGTACAACCATCATCTAACAGGTGTCGTAGACAAGCTGTAAAGAAAGTACTCGGTGGTCTGGGCCCTCAACTTTGAACTTTCCTATCATGACACCGTAATCCTAATACACCGTCAACAGCAGTCCAATGCTTTCACAAACGGTTTCAAACAAGACAACAAGGCTGAGCGGTGGAAAAACGCCATCAGCAATGATCCAATCCCTGAAGATCACTGTGCTACAGAGAGGATGCAGGTTTGCTGCTGGTGTATTTGCTGCCATTCAGTTCCTGTTTTGTGTTAAATTGTACAGCTGCCAGTCCCCAGCAATTACAACAACATCTCAACATTACACTTGCACTTGTGATAGCATCAACCTTATTTTGCAGTGATGCTCTTGAGAGGTTTTGTCTTTTGAGTAGCTTATCATAAATAGAGCAGCTCACAATAAATACAAGTTTAACCGTTAAAGGTAAACTATTTTAAATTGTTGTCTTTCATCACAGTTTTAGAAAGGACAAAAAGCAACTTCCAGATTGAAAAATCAATAACGTGTAGGCAGGCTGAAAGTGGCCTCAATAGCTGGCCGTAGCTGTCTTCTGGATCTTAGATTGCCAAAATACTGTCACGGCCATTGAAACAAATGACAGCAACATTAAGTGTGCAGGCTTTTGGAATCAGGTTAAATACTCTGAAGTTTTATAGGTGTTCTGAAGGGCACGTATATCTTATAAATGGATGAATTAGAGCCTGAGCTTCAGTTGTGGTGTTTGAAGTGTTGAAAGATGCAATTTAAAGTTGCTTATAGAAGCAGAGTGGAGTTTAATGGGGATGGATATTGACAAGAGGTCAAGCGGATCTAGATGTTAGTTTACATTAGGTGGTACAATGCACACAGAGGCTGAAGGCTGAAAGTGATGCCATAAATATTACTGAAACCCCTCTTTAACTTTTAAAGAACTAAACTGCAAGGGTGGCTAACTATTGACATTTTCCTTACAAAGAGCACGGACTCATCACTTTGCCTAAATTGAAGCTGAAGACTGAAAGGATGCAATGCCCACCTTTCCAAGAACGTAGCCATCATCTCCATGTGAAGATTCCAACAAACAAATGATTTTATTATTTATTATAATTGTAATACTCAAAAATGCGTGAAACATAATCCGACCATTGTAGCTATCTGGTCAAGACTGTTTATACTTAGAGCACTATACGCTACCCTACTCATTGACTTGGGGGGGAGCTTACAGCATCTTGTACAGTCTTGGTACATCCATCGCAGTCAGCATAAACTCATTCCGAAGGGGTTGTTTTTCCTCCTGTTTAGCATATGGTTCATTTAGTCGTTTTTTTGGCCTGGCCTTAGACAGCAGTTCAGGCTGAGAACTGTAGCTTTGATTGGGAAAAATAAACTAACTGTGAAGGTCCTCACAGTCCTCAAAGGATCTCAGCAGCTTTGCTACGACCAACATAGCTGTAGATACGGTCTTGAAGAGATATCGCTGTTGAAGTTTCATCCGAAAGCCAACGAAGTGAGCTAGTTTAAACTTAAACCTGTGTATATCTGACTGAACTTGTAGTGCAGTGGGAACCTTTTGGGGCTGTTGGAGAGCAATAAAGGCCTATTTAAAGAGTGCTTGGGCTTTATTTTGCATGGATATAAAAAGGCTTTTTCAGTTATTTAGTAGCTGATTCACTTCTTTCACTTCCATAAATTACAGCATTTTACATTAAGAAGCAGTATGACTTTATACTGCAATAAAAGTAATTAGTTGCACATTATCCTCTGAATAGAGTTAATGGCATAATAGATTTAAGTCATAATGGAAGTTTGCAAATCAATATAAAATTGTTGTAATGTTGGTGCTTGTACCTTGACGTGAGTTTGATTACTGTGGAGGGGGGGATGAGGACACTTGAAATGGCCTTGAGTGTAGAACAGTATGGGGGGATTCAATATGGCCATTGACAAAGGAATGCCTCTATTTTAGGAACATTGCCTCCCTTTGGGTAAAAAAAAAGCCTGCCTGCTCCATCTCCTTATTAACTGTGCTTTCAAAAATGAGAAGAAAAAAAAGTAATCTAAAAAAAGCTTTCATCTCGCTCCCTGTTGTGCCTCCCACTGGAAATATCACTTGAGGCAAACTGATTTTCATGCATTTGTATATTAGGCATCTGAATGGTGCCCCTAACAGGATAGAACCGCACTACGTTCCTCAAAAATGCAGCCTGGAAGTTATTTGTTTTTTTTCCTTAAACCCTTGCTGACACTTGCAAATGTTTGTCCATTTAGCTCATCTCCTCCCCGACACCTTCAACGACTGCTTGTAGTTGTTGGCTGTGTAGCTTTGATTTTAATTAAAAATCTGCCATTAGAAGTGATTGTTGAACAGACTAAATTTCCGAGTAGCAATAGATCCATTTTTTTTTCTCCTTAAAGTCTTTTTACCCCGCTTCCAAAATGGTGTGTCGCCTTCGCGGCTTAAGCGACCGGTGTTTACCCGAGGGAAGCGGTTACAGCAGCAGCGGGGCCCGCCGCTCACCCCTTTCGACGTCATCAAAACGCTGCATTGCCACAGAACGAGGAACCTGAGACGAACCGAACAGAGAAAATACAGGTGCGCGTTTTTGGGCTGCTGCCTCAGACGTTTGGTTCTCTCCGTCTTGAGTAGAATCTGCGTTCGGTTATGACTCAGTAGGCATCCTACTCAACCAGAAATGCGGGGCCGAGTGCGAAATGAGACTCGGGAGTTGTCCTTGTGTTCTATCAGTCGTTTGTCTGTGTTTAAGAGTAATCTCATAGACTCTGCATTCTGTGTTTATCATGACTGACACTGATTTTCTGCCAGTGAATTTCACAAAATTGCTTTTGTTCTGAACTGAACATTGTATTGATAAAAGCCAGCATTAAAATGAACAGTGCAACAATTTCCAATAAAACTGCAAAGAGAAATTTGCTAAAGCATTTTGCAGGATTGCCAATATAACATTTTTACACTGCAGAAGCGTGACATTACTTGCCCATCATATCAGTCTTAGGACATGGGCCACTAAAAATCCTCATGAGAAATGCGTACGCCATGCAGAACGGCTGCACATTCTGTGAAATTTGGTCCTGTGGTTTTAGTGCGGACTAAAACAGGACCAGGTTGCAGAGGCATGAATGATTTGGGAATGAGAATGATTGGGGCACTCTTCAGTGGTGCCTTGTTACTGTCTTTATGACACAAACTGGATTTCAAGCCACAATTAAATGGCTGATTTTTTTTTTTTGTTAATAGGAAATTGCAAGCTGGACACTGTACCTCGGGTGGATTTGTTCTTAATTGTAGATTACATTAAAATGTTAATGTTCTACGATGACTAAATTAATACTTCATTATCTTTGCCAGTGGATATTTGTTGGAGCCAGTCATTGATAGAAGTATGATGGCATAGGCTTGGGCCAAATCAAAACTTTGACAGCCTGTTAATTTGTATTTAATAAAATTGTATTTAATAGCATTTTATCATTTTATTTATTTATTTCCTAAAAGGAAAAGGCTATTAAATACAGTTGTACAAAATGTGATTTGGTCCCAACCAAGGTCTTTCAAAATAATGGTATGTTAAATAATAAATGTTTTTGGTTTTGTTTGTATTTGAGATTCCAAATATAATAAATTAGACTGCATTTTAAAGTGGCTAACAATACAACTTTTTAAGTTACTTATTTAAAAATATGTTTAACATAAATTAGTCATATGCTTACATCATTAAATGTGTTCATCAAGTTAACACATCTGAATAATATGCAAATGTTCCTTATCGTCAAATTGATTTTGTACATGGTGTCACATATTGCCGACATTTATTTACTCTCAATGTCGACTCACTGTGGTCAAAATTGGTTTAGAGCTTTAAACCAGGGATTTATGCAGCCCTCTGGTACTGACTAAAAAAAGCAAATGAATGGCGTCACATTTACACAGAACGGATCCTCCTGTGTTTCTTCTTTATGAAGACTAGAAATGTACAGTATTAAAAAAAGCAACAGAGTACTCGGGTCTCTTTTAATTACCCATCAGCGGTTAACTTTTTTAAAGTCTGTGTCGGTTGAGAACAACGTTACATTCTTCAATGGTGTTGAAAGGATCTGGTATTTCCCCCCCCCCCCCCTTTTTAACAGGATTTACGTTGGTGAACACAAGGCTTCTGGGATGGGTAAAATGTTAAATGCGAACTAGGTAGGTTTACCTGGACGTGGGTGTTTGATACTGAAACCTCTCCTTCACTAGCAAGGAGCTAACACGCTGTTGCAGTCCATCAATCACAGCCAAATTGTTAAAGGCAAATATTTGATTTTATTATATCTTATTCCTTCAGCGCCTTGTTCCGAAAAAGGTACATTGTTAACATGCGGGACTTTAGCGTGCAGCACATTCATTGGATTCAATTCAAGGAATTAATTCAACAAAAATTGAGATGCACATTCCGGAAGCCTGACTGGAATGGAAGCAAGTTTAAAGCCAAGGGAGGAATACTAATCTTTATATAACTCGTATTCTATATATGATTCTCAGTGATATTTTTTTCTTCCTTACCCTTACTCCTTACCTGCAATTAGCACCAATTTCCCAGGGCTTGACTGGTAACTAGATAGACGGGCCGAAATCATGGACTCACATGTTTTTCCCCTCCCGTCAAAAATAAATAAATAAATAAAAACCTGCATCGACCTAAATAAATGAGTTTCAACTGTTTCAGCTCCTACCAAAGCCTTTATCTACTGACATTTCAGAATGGTCACGTGCTGTAAATATGACGCTTGCTAACTGATGCTTTCAAATGCGATTCCTTGAGGCTGCAGAGTCTGACCTAATCCATGTTTTGGCCGTGTGCAGAAAGCAATACGAGTTTAATTAGCAGACAAGTTGGTTGGTTTGGAGTGGAAAGTCAAAAGGGCCCTTTGCTGAATGTCACAAAAGTGCTCTCAAAACTTAATACAATAATTTAAAAAAAAGAAAGTTGGATTATTTAATGTAAAATGTAAACTGTAAATGTTATTGCATTCATTAATCACTCATATTTTCTGAATGTATAAATGCAGGGTTATGGAGGAAATACATTTAACTGGCTCATGTTGTCTTGATTGCATTCCACTGTAACGCATAGATCTTTTACATTATTATTATTTTTTTTGCAATTGCAATTAGAAAATGAACTACATCCTGGGTATATTTCTCAGTCAAGCCTGAGATCCTGTGACATGATATCTTTGCTTAATTATGGCATGGACAATTTGAATGTCTGCAATTTGATCAATACCCTCATTTGCTATTGATGATAAAGCTATATGCAATTTCACTGGAAACGTTTTCCTCATATTTCATATATACTCTGTAAAAACAACTGCCTAGTCAGATTTATTACCTGTTCAGTAAAGCTGATTGTCTATAATATAAATTGACGGTTTCATTTTCCTATTAGAGGGAAGTAATTAATTAACAGGAAAATGTTTTACAGTTGTGGGAGGCCATTCTAAATTTGATCTCGTCATCATTTTGTTTTAACACTTGAATGACCGTTTTAATGTTTTTCTTACACATTAGGGTATATTGTTTCCCATTGTTCTATGTTTTTAGGTGACGTAACTCTGCTTTTTTCATAATATTATCTTTATATCAGTTTATTTTAAGGACATTTTAATATTAATTTACAAAATGTGAAACGTTTGGTTTTAAAATACTACTATGCTACTGATCTGTGTACATGGCACTGAACATGTGACCAAAAGGCTGCGGGTTTGAGTCCCAGGAGGGTAAACTGCAGTACTTTTGAGTAAGGTGCTGAATCTGACCTGCCTCAAAAATGTTCTGTCTATTTAAATGAGCAAAATTTAAAACATTGCTAAAAATCAGATCAGGGTATTTACTGTAATGAAGATCTCATTCTCTATAAGAGGTTTGCAAGCAGCCCACTTCAGAGTCCAGTTACACATTTTTAGTCCAGCTATGCTAATATTTATGACTGCGGCCCTCAACAGACTAAATGTCCTGGAGTCTTTCACATAAATTATAACTTTTAAATGTCATTGCATCCCATCTTTACCTCGGGAAAAGGACAAGTTAGCTTTCAAATGTTTGATTCATGATGGAATAACAACAGTCTGGAATGGTTGGGTAGCTTTTGTCTTGCATTCTCCATGCCATTATCAAACTCAGGTCTACAGTAATCCTCTACAGCCACGTTTCTTGAACATTCTGTAGCTTGAAAGCAGTTTGATCTCTCTGGTCAGAATGCGAAACCCGACTCAGACAACGTCACTTGCCGACCCTCTGTGTTCTGGGCTCTGTCCCCTCACGGCCGTGATGTGTTTGTGCATTGGGTCCTCAGCGTTCAGCCGGGCCCCCATCCCCATGGCGGTGGTGCGGAGGGAACTGTCCTGCGAGAGCTACCCCATCGAGCTACGCTGCCCCGGAACCGACGTCATCATGATCGAGAGCGGTAACTACGGCCGGATCGACGACAAGATCTGCGACGCCGACCCCGCCCAGATGGAGAACACGCGGTGTATCCTGCCCGACGCCTACAAGATCATGTCCCAGAGGTAGGCGCAAAATGCTAAAGGGCGCAGTTGCTTCCATCTATTTTAACATTGCAGCTAAGTGTGTATGCCTACTGAAAGTTTACTTGAAAGATGCCAAGCCGGACAGTTTGTCTGACACTTGAATTCAATGGGATACGTTCATTTGGATAAATGATGCATTTTTTAGCAAACTACTTGCTAACATTTTAATTATCACGGCAATGTTTTTTTTCCTACTTTACAAATAATAAGTGTTTATAGTTATTTATGGAATTTGCTGGAAATAGATCTTAGATATGTATTTTGAGCTCATGTTAGGCCAGCTGCGGACCAGAAGGCTACCTCCTTCTGTCACTGTGCCATTGAGCAGCACTGAACTCTTCAAACCGGCGATAAAATCGAACAACAATTTCCGTTTTTCATCAGTATAACGTTCTTTTGTGTTACTCTTTCCCCGGGCCCGGTGCCCTTCACAGCCAGTAATTGCTGTTTATATCAAAGCCGTATATCGCCGAGGATCTCAGAAGACTTCACGTGCTACCTAAAGCAGAGCCAATATCACTATGTTCCCGCTTGTGTCTAATCCACTGAGACTTTACAGGTGAACAGGAGACAGAGAAACGGCTTCCTCACATCCTTTCAGAACGTTTCAGTTCCTCTCGTCCATTACGTCTGGTTAAGAGTCTTCACTTATCTGACTTATTCACATTGTCAGCGAGCCCCCGTCTCAGAAAAGAATGATTTTTCTACATTGAGCATAGCAGGTGTACAGCTGCGGTTTCTGGTTTTCCGCGGACTATGTTCACGTCAATTGGTAGCACTGAGAGTACTGCACCCATAGCCTGTCCAATTTTGAAAATGAATGATGGAGGTTAGGATGCTGTCTAAAAATGGACATGAAATATGGATAAACTGAAGCAGTAATCATTACAGGGGATCCTTTTGGGGCAAGAGCCAATCTTTTTTTATTTGTTTTACCTCTGTTGTTTGTTCTGAAACATACAAAATTCAAACACGGTTTCATTGCCTTAAGGATCCCTATCTCATTATAACTTTATTTTATCATTTTAAATATTCACACTCTCATAATTTTAGATAAAGCCTATCTGTCTTTTCTCATATCTCACAGCAAGAACGTTTTTATGTCGAGTAAGGCCACGCTTAGCGTCGCGTCCCGTTTCACCGCCGCTCTCGCTGGACGCGCAGCTGTAGAATTTAAACATCCGCCGAAACGTTGATAAAATGCTCCTCTGAGTTGACCGCTGAAAGATTAGAAGAGGCCGGGCGGTTCTTACGCTGCCAGGCCATTTCGCCACAGGGGAGCCCAAGGAGAAAAGCAGCGAGGTTTAGTGATGAAAGAGGATAGAAGTGGGAGAGTCTGCCAGCACAACATGATCCCAGAAGACAAGAGGGGGGAATGAAGGAAGACAAGGTGGGCCGCGAGAGGGGTTGGGTTCGTGGGGCTTTGAACGCAGCCATGGAAAAGAGTGAGGCGGACGCACTGGAATCCTTGAGGATATCTGGGAGCTGAAAGGTAATTAAAAAGCGGAGAGGAGACCGCGCACAACCTGCTCCTATATTATGTGAGTCATAGGGGGCCACGAAAGGACCCGGAGAGAAAACGGGTGCGGAGACAAAACCAAAAATGTGGTTTCTCCGGCGGAGCGAGGGGAAGTGATAGCTCTCCCACAGAACAGCAAAGTCAGATCAGCGTCCAGCACCGCTAGAGATCCAGTTTGAAAACCAACCCCGCAGCTTCCTCCAACAAGGGGCTATTACATCTTTCTCTTTATAAAACTTCAGGCTTCTGCAATTAAAGTTTCGAAGGCTGGCGAGTTACATAACAAACATGGAATTAAATATTCATCACTGAACATGGTTAAAATATTGCTTCCATCCACTGCACAAACTGAGGACGTGTTCTCATTCAAAATCAATTGAACAAGTTTCCATGAGGCCTTGGAAGTCACTTTTCTAAAAGCCAATGACAATGTGCAAAAAGCATCTTTTCCTTTTATTTTTAGCATGAGGGGTTTTAATGCAAGGGGTTTTAATGTTGTCCATGATTATCTTTCACTCGCCTTTTGTATACCCTCTCCATATATACCCTCTCCAAGAAAAAAAAAAAACTTTTGAAACTTTGATAGATGGTTCAGAACAGAGATGTCCTCGTACTATTTCGGCGTAAAACTGCAGTCTTTTATCAGCATGGAGAGAGTAGCTATTTAGGGAAACTTGTGGTTTCTGCATTTGCAGGGCTGCTGATCTGATCTACGAAAAAAAAAAAAATTTCAAAGACAACCCCTCCATAGTAAGCATGCAGATAGATCCAGAGGAGAGCGTTCAGAAATAAAACCTTTAATCTACATGCCACAGTCTGGCTCTATGCGAGTGAATGTTGGACTTCTATACCTGATTTAATCGTCCATTTCAAGCGGGTTGGGGGGGGGGGGGCGGGGGGGGGGGGGGCGGGGGGGGGGGGGGGCCGCGGGGGGGGGGGAGGGGGAGGGGGGGATGGGGGGGGGGGGGGGGTGAGGGGT
>JAOYSI010004587.1:0-10937 GCA_025775065.1 Hiodon alosoides
CTTCTTGTCAAAGCGGTGTCTGAGTCCTTGCTTGAACCCAGCAGAGTAGTAGCACTCCGGCAAAACGCTACAATATAAATACCGCCCCCTGCTGCGCTGGAGTGTCTCAAACTACTTTCAGCGAGAATTAAACGATTGGTGAAACGATTGATTAGGTAGTGCAAAAAGGAAAAGCAAACAATATTGCTAGGATAAATCCAGATTATTTTTATCTTGGCTATTGGTCGTTGTTCCTCTCTCAGTCTATGTCAGGCTTTTGCTATATTAATTTGCTGTGTCTGCTGTCTGTCTCCGCCCTCAGCAGGATGGCCAGGTTTTCCTATCGCTCATAGAGAGCCAACTCTTTTTTTATTTAATCATATTGATATAAATATATTTTTTAAATACCCTGAACTTGACTTGAGTTACATTTTATTAAAAAACAAAGTTAGAAGAAGTTTAATCTAGGGCGAAAAGCGAAGATATTGTCATGTCGGTTGCATTTTAATTTAAGACAGTGAATATTTTATTACACAAGTAATCAAATGAGTAAGAATAATAATGAAATATAATTATGAAAACCAGTTTCGGGAAAGCTTTAAAAAAAACAACACTGACCAAATTCAGAAAAAAGGGTGGTGAGTTTGTCCAAAAGCAACTCTTAACTTCGACTAAATCAATCTTTATTATGCCGAACCAAGGTCGTCAAATGTACTAGACAAGGGATACTGTACTATATGCAACCTATATGTTATCCAGAATCAGACACAAAGCCGGCATAATGCTGTTTTTCCAGAATAATTTTATTTCCCAATAAATAATTTATTCAAACATGTGAATTTCACACCGAAAACAAACTAGCGAACATACAATTTATTCCGTTTTTTACGATACAGTCTGTGAAACGCCTGTTAGTGTTAGTTTACAGTGCCGAGGTCACTGTTAGTTTAGAATACGCTACTCTGCTGTACAAGGTGTCACTCTTTATAACGTATCAAAGCGCGGTTCAGTATCAACGTTACAGTTAGGATCCGAGAAGCAGGAGTGGAAAAAGCAGCCAGGAAGTTGCACTTGAGTAAAAGTACAGATACTCAATAATAAACGGCCCAAGTGAAAAGTCCCCTTTTCAAACACTACTTGAATTTTTTTTTATAATTTTACATTATTTAAGTTTTAATTTAACATTGTTTAAATATAGGCTGTATGTTAATTTGTTTTTACATCTAAGCTGCACTAAAATGAAATGAAAGAATCGCCAGCTATAAAACTATGTTTTATCAAACGGACATGTTATCTTTCCGCCTAAAATGCTAACAGTTGCCGGCTAACACAATCCGCTCTATGCACACTGCCAGACCGATCTGATTACATTAACAGTCTTATTTCTAACACTGCCGTAATGTCAGCATTTATACCGTTAATTATTTTGCTGTTGAAACATTACATTCAAATGACCACAAATGTCCTTTTCAAGTTCATGCTGCGTTGACCACCGAAAGGCAATTACTGTGAAGCTTATTTTAAACGTACCAAAAATCCAAACAACCAGTTTGATGACAGTGTAGTCCGAAAAGGCTTAACAAGACAATACGTTCTACCAACGTCTATATTGTAAGGTAAGACTGAAATTATGCACTGGATACAAGCAGACGGTAATAATTATATAGTTGCGTTTATACATGTGCGTAAGGTGACCTGCACACTTCATACCCAGTAGCCTAGGAAAATGAAGAGGACTCTTGACAGAACACGGCAATTTGTCTAGTACTGTTAATGGGAACAAAACCTTTTCATCTATAACAGTTTACACATTACCCTATAACATAAGTTGTAGAGTGAGTTGTCTGATGTTTTGTTAGGCTTCCGAGTCGATTGAAACCTTTCCCACACTGGGAGCACTGGTATGGTCTCTCCCCAGTGTGACTGTTCTGGTGTCTTTTAAGAGCCCCGCCTGTAGTAAAATGTTTACGACACCGGGAGCAGGGATAGGGCCTCTCCCCTGTGTGAATTTGCTGGTGTACCGTTAGGTGTTGTAGTTGACTGTAACTTTTACCACACTGGGAGCAGTGATAACGCCTTTTTCCAGTGTGAATTCTCTGGTGTCTTTTAAGAACTTCGCCTGTAGTAAAACTCTTCCCACACTGGGGACAGGGATAAGGTCTCTCCCCTGTGTGAATTAACTGGTGTCCTTTTAGATTTTCTAACCGACTGAAACTTTTCCCACATTGGGTGCAGTGGTATGGTCTCTCCCCTGTGTGAATTTGTTGGTGTCTTTTAAGATCTCCACCATTGGTAAAACTCTTCCCACACTGGGAACACTGGTATGGTCGCTCCCCAGTGTGAATTCTCTGGTGTCTTTTAAGAACACCGCCTGTAGTAAAACTCTTCCCACACAGGGAGCAGTGATAAGGTCTCTTCCCTGTGTGAATTAGCTGGTGTCCTTTCAGATTTTCTATTCGGCTGAAATTCTTTCCACACTGGGAACAGTGGTATGGCCTCTCCCCAGTATGAATTATCTGGTGCTGTCTTAGTGTTTCTAACTTTGTGAAACTTTTCCCACACTGAGAGCAGCAATAAGGCCTCTCTCCTGTGTGAATTCTCTGGTGTCTTTTAAGAACTTCGCCTGTAGTAAAACTCTTCTCACAGTAGGAGCAGTGATAAGGTCTCTCCCCCGTGTGAATTAGCTGGTGTCCTTTTAGATTTTCTAATCGACTGAAACTTTTCCCACACTGGGAGCACTGGTATGGTCTCTCCCCTGTATGTATTTGTTGGTGTCTTTTGAAATCTCCGCTGTAAGCAAAACTCTTCCCACAGTTGGAACACTGGTATGGTCTCTCCCCTGTGTGAATTTGTTGGTGCCTTTTAAGATCTCCACCTGTAGTAAAACTCTTCTCACACAGGGAGCAGTGATAAGGTCTCTTCCCACTGTGAGTTCTCTGGTGCCTTTTAAGAGCCCAACTTGTAGTAAAACTCTTCCCACACTGGGAGCAGGGATAAGGTCTTTCTCCTGTGTGGATTAGCTCGTGTTCTTTCAGATTTTCTGGTCGACTGAAACTTTTCCCACACTGGGAACACTGGTATGGTCTCTCCCCTGTGTGTATTTGTTGGTGTCTTTTAAGAACTCCGCCTGTAGAAAAATTCTTATCACACTGGAGACACTGGTATCTCCTCCCCCCTGTGTGAATTCGCTGGTGTCTTTTAAGAGCTCTGCCTGTAGTAAAACACTTCCCACACTGGGAACATTTGCATGGCCTCTCCCCAGTGTGAATTAACTGGTGTCCTTTAAGAGCTCTGCCTGTAGTAAAACTCTTCCCACACTGGGAACATTGATGTGCTCCTAGAGGGACAGTACCCGTCTTTTCCACATTAAGGGATGTGTTTGTAGTCAGATTTTCTGAACCGGGGTCAGAATCCGAGAGAGAGTCACAGTGATCTGTACTGCTGGAATGTTGGAGACTCTGACATCCAAGCGATCTTGACGGTAGCTGTTTTACGCAGTCGTCAGTGTGAGATCTATTGATGTGTTTCCGGAGGTAAATCTCTGACGGATGCTGAGGACAGGGAAACGCCTGTGAGGACACATCCACCCTCCTCCCTGGTGCAAAAGAGACGGTGAAATTAGGGTTAGCAACAGCAATAATATAACTCATTCAATAGGTGGAAAAAAAGCACAAAAATAATATACTTAGAACGCAAAACCAAACAGAACTTAATTAAGTCATCACATAAATATTTTATTCTACTCTATTCAATTCATATTTTCTTCTCTTTCAAGGCAGGTAGTGGTGGCGTGGTTAAGGTGGCAGGCTTGTAACCGGAAGGTTGCCGGTTCAAGGTAGTTAACCTGAATTGCTTCAATACAATATCCAGCAGTCTAAAACAGATGAATGCAGAAATTGTAATGTGATACATTTTTCCACAAATGCCAGAGTAAGGTCATCTTCTCCCTGCTACCCACCATAGTCTGGAGATGTGTCACTCTGTGCTACAGCAGTTTCCTCCTGAATGGAGCCGTCAAGTACCACTTCAATGGAGTCCTGCAGAGCTGATCCCTCTTCCCCAACACCTTCAATGACAGGACTGACTGTACTCCCCGCCTTCTGTCAAACGAGAGGGGGAAACGGCATAAAGTGAAACAATGAAAATAAAAACTATTTTAACCAAAATACATGAAAACATTATTATTCAAATATTCATTTCAACTGAAAATTGGAGCTTGGAAAAAACAACTCTTGTGTGTGTGTGTGTGTGTGTGTGTGTGTGTGTGTGTGTGTGTGTGTGCAATCCCCTCTGCTAACTATTGATAATCTTTTATCTAGCTTAATGCAGTCTTATGGCACAAAGCTCACTTATAGTGACATACTCAGGTAATAAATTATTCATTATATCACATTGTGTTTAAACCCATTGGGCTGCAGAGTAATTACTTGCTGTTAATATCACCGTTTTACTGCTGGTAATTGTGCATTTAAAAAAGTCAGCTCCGTCATCTCTACGTATTTTCAGCTGTAGTAATTACAAGAACTAAGAATCAAGAAATGTCCAGGTGTAACACAGCTCTACACACAATCTGTCCTCCGGCTCACCTTACGAGGCGTGTTCTTCGTGGTCCCTCCACATTCGGATTTTACAACATTCAACTCCTCTTCAGTTAAGTCGTCAAGGCTGGGGTGGGAAAGGCTGCGTTGTATGTGGTGACTGCCCCTACCAGTGGGGGAGACTGGCTGTGAACTGAATAGAGTATTTCTGGACATGGTTTAACGTAAGTTTGCAGGTTCTCCGCCAGTGTTTTCCGGAAGAAAAAATTATCTGCGAAACTTTAAACAGCCTATATTTATAAATATAAATTATATTTGGTGTATAAAGAGGATCTGGCTTCAAGTCTATTCCCCTGCCATTTTTTAAACCCTATCCACATAGTTTTGTGTGCCCGTATATTTTCACGACTTACGTTTTTCATTCGTTTTAAATTGAAGTTATAGTACTGCAGGGTCGTAATTATAATAAATATTGCGAGGACGACATATGCTCAAAATGTCCCCCCCAGTATATTGATATAAAAAAATGTAAATAAAATAAATATGTGCTATTTGGCAGATTTGGTCCCCCCCTAATGTTCCGTCTCCGTAGTAGTGCAAAAACCCAATTTCACATTTAAGTCTGTTACAATAGAATAGACGAACTGATAACGCGTAAGAAGTAGAATCAATGTCAAAATTTTAAATTTTACGGTACTTAGCGTAACTTTTTACAATTTATTTACAAAGAATAAAATATACTCACGATGAACGGAAACTGGCAATGTAATAACTGCAATACTGGCGAAATCACGGCACAAATATAAGCAAATTCTAGCTAGCTGGTATGAAGTCAATTTCAGGTCAACCGCAAGAGCTATTATAGAATAGCATCCGGGTGTGATTATATGTGGGAGAAAGAACCCACGAATATCAACCTACCCGTTTATCGTTAAATCAAACGTAGACGTTTACTGTGCACTCAATCCTATGTATAATCTGGTGAAGATAAAATACATAGTAAATTCAACGGACTGATACTGTAACCAGCGTTAAGCTGGCAACAATAAGACGTTACTTCCGGGTTCGAAAACAGCAAAATAAACGTCAAAATAAAAGTCTCTTGCGACGATGCAAATTAAGATCAAACGCCTCAAAAAAACGTAGCTGACATGTATTTTGTCAGATTATTATTTTGTTATGTATTGTAAATTGTATTATGAAATAATGCCAAATAAATGCTTTAAAAAAAACAAAAAACATTTGATAAATGTGAAAGGGGGGGGGGGTCTAACATACTCAGCACCATACCTTTCAAATGAACTGAGTTTGAACAATGGAATGTTTTCTACTGAGATTTTAGGCCAATTTACTGTATCAAGGCCATTGTGCAATATGCCCAATGGGAATAATTTTATGAGCAAAATAGTAGAATAATTTTAAAAGTATCTGTTCGTACTGGCCGTCTTAAAATAGATTGATTTGTAGAAACATACGCCTTTAACATCAAGGTATGCTTTTAAAGTCATTTACATTTAAAAAATTTATCAGATCATTATAATTGATGGCATCAAATCTCATGTTAATTCTAGATAAAGATTGTCCAGAAACAGTTAAAAAAAAAAAAATCCTATCCTGGAACTGTAAATATTTTCAGGACCACGGACAGCTGCTGTCTCAACATTGCAGTAAATAAATTATTTTTTTTCATATACGGACATACAAAAACCCTCTTAAAAACATTCTACTTTTTACAATATATCATAGTGTACAGTGAGGCCAAAACTGACAAATATCTCAGTGGAACACATCTTTGTGTTCATACTACTTGGAACGTAGAATTGCTGCTCGGTACTTCAATTTTAACACTTTAACACAATTATCAGGTTTTTCTTTGCAGAACAATATCTGTGCCGTATTGAATAATTGCCACAACGCAGCAAATTGGGCTGCACAAATGACCCCCCTGGTCGTGTTGCTGGGTGCAAAATAAAGCAGTTCTGGCCACGTTATTAACTCTTTATTAAGTTATCTCTATTGCACTGGATATAAAAAAAACTTTAAAAAAAATACCACACACTTCATCCAGTAAGAGTCAGCTTCCTCTTGAATACTGAGTTATTTGTCAAAACCTCGGGAAACGACAGGCGACGTGAGATGCAACGTGACCCACAGATACGGAGCCTTGGAAATAAAAGCACCGTTATCAGCTCAGGAGCCCCTCCCGAATTATGATGTCACGGACCGGGGAACTGAAAAGCCTTGCTTTCCTTCTCTCTCGGGCCTGGGACGGCACGATTGTCCCCCACTGGAGCGACAATGCTGTTATATTAGAATGACTATAAATATATATATATATACACACACACACACGTACAATTTATTTTGAAAACATTCATTTTGTACTGGCAACAATGCAACAAACACTTAACACAGTTAGAATCCTCCATTTTTACAATACGATTTGCAGAACGTGCCAGTCGAGTCAAAGGTTGTTTACTAGAAAATATATTTTTCACAAATGCTTAAAAAAAAAAAATGCTTTTTAAAATGCTTTCTTATTTTTCGTATCGCCCCTCCCCCCAACTTGGAATAAATTATGCTAATGCATCTCAACTCGTCCCAACGACCTTCTACCACCCCACGCAGGGAGGGTACGGAAGTGCAAATCTCCTCCAATCCTAGGCGCCTCCGAACCACCCGGGCCTTTTCCCCGGGGCCTTTTCCGCACTGCAGGCCAGGAGGCTTTCAGGGGAGGTTCAGTGCTGATTGGAGGCCACGTTCGGGAAGGTGTTCGGGAAGGAGACGAGCAGAGAGAAGCCCTGCCATTTGTGCGGGTTCGAACCAGCGAACTCCAACTTGCAGAGCTCAGTCTGGGCTCGGGCAACTGCCCTCACCCACTGTCACACTTCAGAGGCCCGTCTCCATTTTTTCAGAGTGAGTTATTTGGTGTTTCCTTAGGCTTCCCCTGTGATTGAAACTCTTCCCACACTGGGCGCATTGATAAGGCCTCTCCCCAGTGTGAATTCTCTGGTGTTCTTTTAGACTCTCCAGTCGACTGAAACTCTTCCCACACTGGGAACACTGGTACGGTCTCTCCCCCGTGTGAATTCGCTGGTGTACTGTTAGGTGTGCTCGATGACTGAAACTCTTCCCACACTGGGAACACTGGTAGGGTCTCTCCCCCGTGTGAATTTGCTGGTGTCTTTTAAGGGCCCAGCCTGTAGTAAAACTTTTCTCACACTGGGAGCAGGGGTACGGCCTCTCCCCTGTGTGTGTTTGTTGGTGTACGGCTAGCTTTTCCAGACGACTGAAGCTTTCCTCGCACTGGTGGCAGTGATAAGGCCTCTCCCCAGTGTGAATTCGCTGGTGTACTATTAAGTGTGTTCGATGACCAAAACTCTTTCCACACTGGGAGCAGTGATACGGCCTCTCTCCGGTGTGAGTTCGCTGGTGTACTGTTAGGTGGCCAAGTTGACTAAAACTTTTCTCACACAGGGAGCAGTGATAAGGTTTCTCCCCTGTGTGAATGTTCAGGTGTCTTTTAAGTGCCCCTCCTGTAGTAAAACTCTTCCCACATTGAGAGCAGTGATACGGCTTTTCCCCTGTGTGACTTAACTGGTGTCCTTTTAAATTTTCTAGTTGACTGAAACTTTCCCCGCACTGGGAGCAGTGATAAGGCCTCTCTCCAGTGTGAATTCTCTGGTGCCTTTTAAGCACTCTGCATGCAGTAAAACTCTTTCCACACTGGGAGCAGTGGTACGGCCTCTCCCCGGTGTGAGTTCGCAGGTGTACTGTTAAATGTCCCAGGCGACTGAAGTTCTTTTCACACTGGGAGCAATGATAAGGCCTCTCCCCAGTGTGAGTTCGCTGGTGAATTTTAAGACTTTCTAGTCGACTGAAACTTTTCCCACACTGGGAGCACTGATACGGTCTCTCCCCCGTGTGAATTTGCTGGTGTCCTTTTAGATTTTCTGGTCGACTGAAACTTTTCCCACAATGGGAACACTGGTATGGTCTCTCCCCAGTGTGATTGTTCTGGTGTCTTTTAAGAGCTCCGTTTGTGGTAAAACTTTTTCCACACTTGGGGCATGGATATGGCGTCTCCCCAGAGTGAATTAGCTGGTGTCCTTTTAGACTTTCTAGTTGACTGAAACTTTTCCCACACTGGGGACAGGGATAAGGTCTCTCCCCTGTGTGAATTCGCTGGTGTCTTTTAAGAGACCTGCCTCTAGTAAAACTCTTCCCACACTGGGAACACTGGTACGACCTCTCCCCTGTGTGTATTTGATGGTGTCTTTTAAGTGCTCTGCCGGTAGTAAAACTCTTCCCACACAGCGAACAGGGGTATGGAATGTGAATCTCGGTTTTGTAGGAAGACGGACGCTGAGGACAGGGAAACGCCGGCGAGGACACATCCACTCTCCTCCCTGGTGCAAAACAGAGGAAAACATCAGTGAATTTTTGAGACCCTGACGAGAGAAACAGACAACCAGGCAGAGCAGATAAATTAAAGAAATTAATGGAAACATAATGGACATAATAGAGACGAAACAAGATTACAGCACATAAATAAGCAGAACTTAATTTGGTTGTCACAGAAATATTCTATTCAACATGTTTTCTTGAGAATCCATCCATCCATTATTTATGGCATATTATCGGGTAAATACTGAAAAGACTGGTAGTAATTTAGAAAGAGCCCTCAATTTAAAAAAAACTTTAAAAAAACACATTCATATACACAAAACTAAAAATGTGTTTAACATTTCAAACAATATTAGTGTGATAAATTTCTCACCAACACCAGAGTAAATACCTAAGGTAATTTTTCCCCGACTACCCACCGGGGTCTGGAGCTCTGGTGTCACCCTGTGCTACAGTAGCGTCCAGCTCCACTTTAATGTCCTCTTCCCCAACACCTTCAATGACAGGACTGACTGTACTCTCCGCCTTCTGTCAAACAGGGGACAGAGCATACAGTTAAACATTTCTGAAAATCTTACCAACATACCAATGAGAATGAGAACGTGAAATAAACAGCGTGTGTGTATAGCTATTGTTAACACATTTTTTCTTATAATCACCACCATAGAAAGGAACAATAAACATTCAATCAAATATGTAAAGTCATAAACTGATCACAAAATGGCTAATATTTTTTTTACATTTTTAAAGTGCAAAAATGTACAAATACGCTAGATTAATGTGTGTGGGATGGGCTCTAAACAATATATATATATACTGTATGTCACCTTATGGGGGGTTTTATTCATGGTTCCTCCTCATTCAGACCTCACAGCATTCAGCTCCTCTTCAGTAAAATCCTAACAGCTGGGATGGGGAAAGCCTGCATCTATGTGGTGACTGCCCCTACCAGTGGAGGAGGCTGGCTGTGAACAGAAGAGTATCTTTGGACAGGGTATGGTATATGTATTCACCAATACAATACCTACGGATTGTACACCTTATTAAATGAATATTTGTGAGCAATATAAGCTTGACTACTGCCGTTGTGAGTCGAGTTTTTGCAGCGCTAACAATCACAGAACCCGTCTGCGCCTTGAGTGGAGGTTCAGGGAAGATGGCCTTTCGTACTAATGACTAGGCAAACTAATAGTATAGTTACTGATAATTAAATACACGTTTAATCAAAGCGGTCATTGGAAAAATTAAGGGATAACTTAACGCATGTATTTTCGATGATGCAGAAAAGCTGTCTAATCTCTGCCAGATCTCTCCTGCTGGAAAGTTCAATACACGGACAGACGCGGCCTTCCCTAGGGGTTGGACGATAAGAGTTTTGTGTAGAGAAGAGCAGTGTATTTTGTGCTGTGTATTTTCAGAACTTGGAAGTTTACCAAATACAAATAATAAATTAACTTATTTCGGCAATTCCCTCATTTTTTTTGCATTCGGGTGCTAATTGAATAGGCACGGCAAAGTTAGCCCTGGCTTATAGCCTCAGTTTGGCCAGGGTCCTTTCATACAACACGGGCAGTGGAAACCAGACCAAACAAACGGGTAAGTATTAAGAAAATGACAACGCGTAAATACAGTTTTAATAAACATTCAATAGAGATTATTGGTGACTTATTTTTCACGGTTTGTTTACGATGCTTTGAGTGTGCACCCTCAAATATAACTTGAAATGATGACCATGGTTCTGTAAAAGTCAGCTTGTCAGCAGAAAAAAAAAACATAAAAGAACAAACACCACAACTTGGCCACACAACTGACAATTTGAGTCACTATTCTGTTAGTCCGTTAAATCGGTAACTGTCTGTATATTAGCCCATATACTCAGGGCTGCTAAACCAAAACCCAAGGGCCTTTTCCGCTCCATAGCCTCAGTGTCTCAAGTCGGAAGCTGCTTCAGCCAGCCCCGTATCCAGGCGGAAGCTGCTTCAGCCCCGTATCCAGGCGGAAGCTGCTTCAGCC
>JAOYSI010004587.1:20621-35462 GCA_025775065.1 Hiodon alosoides
ATTATTATTATTATTATTATTATTATTATTATTATTATTATTATTATTTCAAAAGCAGCTTGGCGTTTAGCCAAGGCTTGGAATCTAGCTCTGGGATTTTCTTTCTGTCGTACTTCAATTTTTGTACTCATAAAAAGAAAGTGCAATCACATTATCAATTCAGATCACATAAACTAGGAAATTTTGCTGGACTGAACAGCTTGCACAATGGTAATTACACCCATACAAATGCTTACTGTGGGGTCAGCCTATCTGCCTCCCTGGTGTATTAGAGATCTCATTAGATCTCATTAGATCTAAGAGATCTTAGAGTTTGCATAGGACGCCTCAACCTAATCATTTAGGAATAGTAGCTTTTTAAACCGCTAAGGACATTTTTAAAATCATGGTTGTCAATGGACAGAGCTGTAAACAGCGGCTTGTTAAACCGAAACTGCTTTCAGTGTGAAGCCTCCCTCCGTATTGAATTGGTTAGATTCAGGTCCCTCAGTGTTATAGGCAAAACTGCACTTCAGACATTGCACAGCCTGCATAAATGCAGTTGCTGAGTCCAGTCCTTGTGAAATGTTCACAATGGTGAATGCATGGATCGTGCTTAAAAATCACACTAATGAAAAAGTGAAATTATATAATATAGTGCTTATATCGTTATATATAAATTAAAGAATTAAGTGCTTTGAATTTAAAAAAACAAAAAAACTTTCATCTTTAAGATATGATCCTTCTGACGATAGTTCCATGACAACCTCGACACGGTCTAAGCCTGCGTGACAGTTGGAACATGCAGCACGTTAGCATGTTGCAGTTTCTTGTGTTTCGTACCTCGGCTTGGATGGTTTACTTCGTTATGTGATGAATTTTCTTCTACCTTACGCAGTTGGATTTGGTTCAGCTTTTCTCAACCAGGGCTTTTTCTGCATCCATCTGAAGTTTCTTTTTTAAATTCCTGCTAATGCTCCTTTCAGACGAGGTGGTGTAAATTTTCCTCATTCTTCTCCACGGAAACACAGAGCTGCGCTAATGAAGGAGGCAGAAGCTCATTTTCTGGGCTTAGGCATGTGGTTTTATGGACTCAGCAACTCCGATATCCTACTTCATTTTTCTGCGTTTTTCAACGTGGGGGGCCATGCGTTTAGAGAAGACAACTGCGTATACGCAGAGAGAAACACACAAATTTAAACTAAAGTCGATTATATAGAGAAGTCAACACTTTATGACTATTGACCTGCTGAAGCCTATGTTGAAATCTGCTGACCTTTTTCAAAATGGATAAACATTTTGAAGTGAATTTCGGCTCAAGTTACCTTCAAAACTATTTTAGAAGTCATATTTGACTAAAATCTGGGAAAAAACGTAATGAGAGGACATTTCGAGAGCATACCAGGACATTCCAGAAATACTCCTTATTTTCTGCAAATACATAATTTACATTTGACCTTATCAGTGACCTTGATGTTAAAATGATCTAGACTTTAAGGTCAGTAAGAACAGAATTTTCCCCATAGAGCTCAGTCCTTATGATAGCTTGGGTGATTTTTGTTGGAGAAATCCGCATGCACAGAATCTGTAAATTGGTTTAGAAAATAACTTTCTAAACAGGTTCCTGACCGAAATAACACAGAACCGCCCAGTGAGTAGAGTAAGAATGTCACTCCGTTACTCGTCACCTTAATTCTGTCACTAAAAGCAGCAGATGTGTGACGCCTCGTCAGAATAACTCGCGTTATCTGCATCCCTGCCACAAGGCTGACGCTGAGTACAATATCGGCCCGAAGGAACCCATGATCCTGCACCCCCCCAAGATTTATTTGGTGCAGGCTGTTTCTAAAAACAGCTCCTCGGTGTGTCCTCCTCAGGCGACGGTGCATTGTGACATTTCCACAGGAAATGAGTCACAGGATGTGGCGGCACTTGCAGTACGTTGCCACGGCCGTGGAACCTCTGCAAAAACGCAACCTTTGTACCGTGAGATCCTCTGTTCATGTTGCTTAACCAACAACAGGTCCAACAGCAGTTTGCCTTGAGGACCCAAATCTATCCAGGCGTCCTTAGTTACTCTGATGGTTTCAGCACCTTAAGTCCTGCCCATAGTCCTGTAATAGCAGTATTAAAACGTGTGAAATGTGACACTGTTAGTACTGTAGCCTGGGGCTTACTGGTATTTTAGTGCCTTGTATTTACTCCTTCCCCCCATAGGTAGACTATCCAACACATGCTCAGGCACCCTGGAGTTTCTTCACCGTCAGACATGGATGCCTGTGGCACTGGACCCCGAATACAGCTTTGCAGTGGCCACACAAATCTGCAAAGATCTTGGCTGTGGAGAAGCGCGCCGGTCTGTCCAAAGTAGCACACCCCCCAACAGCAGCTGCCTGACGGACTGCGTCTACAGCGGATTCCACCTGGAGAACTGCACAGAAGCTCCACAGAGCGATTGCCCCAATGCAACCCAGGTTTTCTGTAGTAAGTCTTCATTCAATAGCAGCAGTTATTCCTAGATATTGTGCCTTCTGCTAACAATGGCACAACGAAACAAATCTCATGGCCCAAACTAGATTTTAAACCGACTAACAAATCTGTCATGCAGGCAAGGGTCTAATTCGATTGATGGACGGCCCTGACCCGTGTGCTGGACGGGTAGAGCTGTACGACGCCGGTAGTTGGGGCACCGTGTGTGATGACGAGTGGGACCTGAGAGATGCCAACGTGGTCTGTGCTCAGCTGGACTGTGGCCACGCCCTCAACGTGACGGGGGAGGGCGGTGTCTTCGAGTGGGGCGGGGGTCCCATCTTCCTGGACAACGTTAGGTGTGCCGGTGTGGAGAAATACTTGTGGGACTGCCCTGCCATGAGAAACAGTGGCGACTGCGGTCATAAGGAGGACGCAGGAGTTTTGTGTTCAGGTACCGTCCATGTCCTGACATTCCCATGGCCTTCACACTGTAATTAAGTCTACTTAAAGGTGAGGTATTCTGGGAAGACTAACATTTGGGGGCAATTTCAGTTTTATAAAAAAAGCTACACGAGCTGCGCTGATTTTCACTCGTGCAGCCATTTGTATCAATTACTTAATCGCTTTGTTAAAGACAAGTCACCAAACATTGAACTTCAGAAGTGGAAACTTTATGACCTCTATTTTCTGACTGAGTATGCACTCTTTTGAAACAATTATAAACCGATCAAACTGACTATCTGGGACTTGAATGTATAATTTAATCATATTTTGCTTTTATGAAAAGGGAAGTTTGTTTTTAGAATCTTTGTCATCAGTAATTCCTTGCACTAGACCACATTAACACACAAGACCACATTAACACACTAGACCACATTAACACGTGCATGTTCTTTATGCAGGATCTCCTACTGCGCTGTCCCCCCCGGGGAACGCAACAGCAGAGCCAACTGTTACCTGGACCTCACCAGGTGAGTGTGTGAGGGTCAGGGAGCGCATGGCCAGTTCTGTGTGGTCGGTGTAATCGCCACGTGACTTCTGTCCTTGCCCCCTTGCTCAGGCTTAAAGACGGACATAAGTCCTAAAGCGGACCACAATGAGGCGAGGGTAGGCTGCATCGCCCTTTCACTCATCCTCCTCATGGTTCCAGTTCTCAACGTGGCGTTCTGCTGCTACTACAGGAGGAAGAAGGGTGAGAGTCCCACCTGACACCCGATCCTGTAAGAAAAAACCCACTATCTCTGCTTCACGTGACAGGGATGGGGTGGAGGGCAATAGCTCAAACATTGACCGTGATCCCCAGATCACCAGAGAGGTTTCTCAAGAGACAAGCTGTGCCCGTCGGAAAAGGACAATAAAAAAAACATCTCCCAATGTGTCCGAAATGCTCAGTAGTGTTACAAAGTTCTTCAGACATGACTTCTCTCAGACCTTAAAAAGGGGTCTAAAACCTTTAAAAGTCAACAGTCTTTACCAATCGTTGAATTGAAACCATTATTAGATTGTTCAAAATGAATTAATTTAAATGTTAAATTCGAACATTTAGCGTCCGCTTCACTCCGGGGTCACAGCGGGGACCAATGACGACGGTTCTATAAGGTCTTTATTGAGACGATTTTTTTTGTCTCCTACGCTGTTCCTACAGCATTTCCAGTTTTACAGGGCAATGCCCAGCCGCACGTGACCACTGAGTGCCTTGGCGAGCACCCGGAGGGAGGCGACCTTGTCAGTGTCTCCACCAACCCCGCTCCCCATGCTGGTCAGTTCCTCTAAAGGCCACCTTTCACCACCGGCTTTGGTAAAACGTCTGATTCTCGGCCGGGTCGGAGAACGGGCCTGGGCTCATGGCTTTCTTCGGTCACACCGTTTCAGACCCAGCACGCACCCAGGACAGCACCCGAAACTCCAGCTCAGACTCGGACTTTGAACAGTACGACTTCAGTGCCAACCCTGCGGATGCCATGGCGGCCTTCAAGAGTGAGGCCACGCCTGGTCTTTTGTCGTGTCAGGGTGCTTACAATTACCCTTACAGGGCAGGATTCATAACATTTTAAAAGTGAAATGCTGAGCAACAAATAAAACACTAAGCAATGAAAACACTACTGGGTAAAACTGCCACAGGGTAACATTATTTATTGTTTAAAAATAGGCTGAAGTGCTTTATGGGGGGAAAAAAATAAATAAATAAAGAGAACAATTTCCTTTTAGATTCTATTTGTGACAGAGCAGAGAACAAGAGCCCTTTGGTGAATACAGCAGTCCTGTTCAGTCTTCCTGAGGTGGGCAGGGGAATCACAGGCCACCCTTCACCAAAAGGTACAGGCAACCTCTAAGACAGCTTCCCGTCTCAGAAAGGCATAGAGTGGTTTGACCTCTGACTCGAGTGTAAAGCGCAATAAGCATAAGCCGTCGTTTCAGGCAACAGTACAGCGGGTCGGAGTTTCGTTCATCGCCAAGAGCACGAAGACAGCTCCAGTACATCATCCGGAGAAAGCTACATCAACTACAACATTGGATGTATAGCCTCCGTCAACCCAAGTGGTGAGAAGTGCAAATTCCTGACCTGTAGACGAACCAGGCGTAGCGTAGCTCCGTTAACGGCGCTGGCGAAGAGGCTAACGCGAGAGGCGTGTGTGAGAGAGAGAGAGAGAGTGCCCTAACGCTACTTGTTCCTGTGTTGTAGTGGACTCGTTTGAGTCTTCAAGCACATCATCAGGAGAATGCTATGAAAACACGGGAGCAGCCATAGAGGAGCTACTGAGAACAGGTCCGTCGCTTCCGTCATGAACAAACAAGACTGAACTGATGGAGCGTGGATACTTTGTGAATTTGCGTGATGGAGAATTTAGTATATTAAATACTAAAGTTCCTCAAGGACTTCAGCTCAGTGCATGTGGTGGAGATGAGCACCAGTGAACGTCACCAAGTGCACTGACGGTCCCGTGTTGTCCCCCCAGGAGACTCGTTCAGCACTGACGGAGGAGTGCTACCACAGCACAGACAGGGGGGTAGATCCAGTCCAATCTACGACCCCGCCCCGTCCTCCTCCTCTCCCTCCGACGACGACTACGACCAAGTCACGGAATCTTCTTAGAGGACGGGAGGTATAAACACGCGAGACGCAAGCTGTGCCCAAGCCGGCAAGTTCACCTCCGCTGAAGTACCAAACGGCGAGGATGAAAGATTGGGAGCGGGCCACCTGTGGTGCACTGTGGGCTGTGGGCTGACTCCCACGCAGTGCTGGAGGTGCTGAGCCACCTACTCTTCAGCTATTTAATGAACTGATCAATTATACCCGTGCAGTTACTACGGCTCTGCTGCCGTTTTCCAGCAGTTCCCTCGACTGCCTCTGCATTGCAACGGTTATTAATATGCGCCGCTGATGTTTTCCAGGGATAAATGATCTGTTATCACAGATTCGTGTCTTCATCATTTATTTTGAGAAATATTAACATCCACACAAAATATGAGAACGACATTCGTAATTTATTTGACTGTGCATGATTTTTTACATGAAGGTTAAGGAGAATGCTGATGTTATCATTTATTTTCTTTTCGTGTATTTTTAACATTCCAAAAACGAAGTGACAGCATGTATTAAAAATACTATTATACATATTTAAAACACTGTCCTTCAAATAGCAATTACATAGAGTATGAATCTAATTTAACACTGCCTACTTGCCTATGGTAGCAACAGCAGCAATAAACAGCAGACCATAATCACATTTCACAAACTACAGCCCCTGGATGCAGGGAGCAATCCAATGATTATAACAGACTCCTACATAGTAAAAAGTCGAGGAAGCTCAACCGTGATCTCATTAAAGCAAGCCTAAATCAACATGTCAGCAAGTTGAATCTTAAACAGTAGTGGAGTAGGGGAATTACATATTTATTACAAGAGACGAGCCAGCAGGGAGTACTGACGAAAGCGTTCCTTACACTGCTATAGAGATTTGCATTTACACGCCGTTCTTCATCCAAGGACCACAAAGCGCTTTGCAGCAAGGCGTGTGCATAAAACCCACATTAAGGATGCACAGTAGTCATGCCTCAGAACGCCCGACCTCATGTCAGCTGCGTGGGACCTGCACTGCATTTATTTGGCTTTTAGGTGACCAGATGGCCACGACAAGATGACCCAGTCGGGAGCACGAACTAAAGGGGCCATCGTCTCCTACCTTCAGTGGCTCAAACAGAAAGGAAGGAAGTGACTTCCACTCCCCCCCTACCAAGCACCCGTCGCAGTACAGGGGCTCTTCCTTGTGGCCGGGGTTGCTGAAGTTCCTAGTAGCGCTGTGGCATCTCGTTTCCATGACAGAATAGTGCCATAAGGGGAGAGCAGACCCAGGTTTGACCTCTCACTGGAGACACGTCACCTCCTACCAGCACAGCGTCCTCATCACAAACGCTGCTGTTTGTGGGCGGGTTAATGGCTCACCAACATAATAGCTGCTAGCCAGACAACACATAAGGCTCAACTGATCCCGCTGTGCAGATCTGTAGCCAATGATTTCACTTCACAAATTCGATGTCACTCACTCTTGCTATATCAATCATTTTTGGTGAGAGCTCATACTGAAGGCGTTTAAGAAAATGAGTTTCGCTCGACAGGAGGAACCTAGGGAACAGTGTACATTGCACATATATCGACAAGGGCACAAACTGACCTGTACCTAATCCTTAGTAATCCTCACCATAGTAAAGTCTAAGTTATGTTATGTAGCTAGATTGTCAGGCCTGGTGTTTGCCACAGACCCACTTGCACTGATGCCTGTCAGTGAGGTGGAACGCATTGAGCCAGCTGCACTGGCAGGCGTAGGCCCGCGCCCCCCTCTTCCTCCGAAGCTTGGTCCGAAGCTTGTCACAGTCGGGCATGTTGTTCCTGCAAGACGGATTGGCATGTTAACGAGACGCGGGGTCGCTTACCCTGTTGCAAGCTCCACCCCCCCTGTGAGAACTGCGCTTTGGAGTCACATTCCGATTCCGTTATCGCCCGCCCTGACAACAGTAACAAAGACACTGCGTTTCCCTCAGAGGCGGGGGAATAACGTCCACCCGCGTGCCTGTCAAACGCAAACCGACACAAAATCATGGAGGTCGTGTTATATTGGCAGCGCTTCACAGAGGTTAAAAGATTCCAGGAAGTGTCTACACACAAATAATCTGTCATGCCGGTAAGTCTAGGATGATTTCTGATAAAGACAGCAGAAAGACTAACTGTCTGAAACAGATCTATGTGCCAGCATTATACCTGTTTGACTTTCTAAGCTGTACCTTCAGAAATAAATAAAATAACAAGGGCATTAAACACAACACAGACAAACATTCAAAAGACGTCCACAGATTTGTTTTCAATTCCTTTGCACTGGCATTCACTGCAAGCATTCACTTATGAATATTAATTAACCTTTACTGTAACCCACTAATTCGTACTTAATGTCTCAAATTCATAAATAGGAACAGTGACTACTTATCTGGTAGAAAGATTTTTTTTAAAGTCTGATCTTACAGAAGCGTTAGGCCTAATTCATGAATTATTTGACCAGCTCTTAAACGTAATTTATCTCCGTAATTTCCATTCCAAAAGCATGCCTGTACATTTAAACAGAGAACACACACTGTGTATAGCATTACTTAATTACTTATCCAGAACAACTAACCAGGCTTACAATTTTACACGTTTTTCTATTTATGTAATCGGATAGTCACTGAAATAATCCGGGTTAAATGTCTTGCCGAGGGGTACAGTGGAAAACAGAACAGAGTTAAGAATATAAATAATGTAAAGTCTAGCTTTTAGATTTCAGTATACAGCCTGATTTTAAAAGTACACCGTTTCACATATAGCTTAGTCAGCGCTGCTCAAATCTATTTGACAAAACTACCCATTATTGTCAGGACCACAGTGCTTCTGTAACTATGATTTTCTACAGTGGTGAGCATTATGCTGAACCATTTGTGGGAACAGGTGAAGCCATTCACAAGTGAAAACGACACCACGCTCCAGATACACCGTATTCACTGCAGGTTTGCTTCCAACGTAGAAAGTGATATCATACTATCAATGTCGTTACAATGTCGGGGCACTGAACACGATCCGTGTTCTACACGCACACAAACAAAACGCGCTTTTCCAACCGTCCTGAGGCACAATAATACTGTGGACGGAAAGCACACATGGAATGGTTTTAAATTGCACAAAATCATAGTTTGTTTATTTCTATACGTTTATGTTCCGTTTTCTGCTCTCTCTCCCAGAAGACGACCCAGCACTGGGCAGCTCTGGGCGAAGAGGAGGGCCATGTGAAAGTTCTTTCTCACAGCAGCGCCTTACCTGAAAAAAAGGTAATCACAGGAAGCGTCCCACTCGCAGTCGTCAAAGGCGGCCACGCGGAAGTCACAGGCAGTGCACCTCAGCTCGCTGCAGGCCCTGCAGGCAAACACTGACATCAGCTGCAGTCAGGATGGAACTTCCCATCAACTAGATAGGCGACAGAAACCAATTAACAAAAAATCTGTTCATTTGGGAAGCCTGATTTTGGAAAAAATTGTGTTTGTATAATACATGGCTGTGATTTATTTATTTATTTATTTTTTTAAGTAGTGCAAAACAAAAACAAGACTGCATTTTGACTGTTCATGCAAATGCATAAATTAAGCTTTTTTTTATGAAAATGAAATGTGGAGTAAGAATTAAAGAAAACAAACGGTAAGCTTAATGGACAATTCTCTATGGCAACCTTAACAACCCTGCAGCCGCACAGTAAAATTGAAGGTCTGGCACAAGGAGGTATCCCCTGTGCATGTAATCCCAACACAACGGCACACAAAGGCTGCCGCGGCTGGATCTCGTTTCCTAAAATAACAGCCCGGTCCTGACAGAAAGAGGGAGAGATTTTGAAAAGACACACAGAGATACATTATTTAATTCATTTCTCAGCACTGCGAGAAAAGACCTTTCACGGGGGAGACTTTCCTGAATGTTCTCGGGGTCCTGCGAGCGCAGCGCGCCCAGGCGTTCGAACGCGGCTCTCGTGCAATTAACCCGTCTCAAGATGTCAATCAGAGTGAAGCGTGACGCAGCCAAGGCAAGTCCTGGAATAGGCTGAGGCGGGACGACTTCCAAGGGGTTCAAAGTCAGTTGCGCACACATGCCCATGAGGTTAGGATTTGTGAAATCAATTTAGGCCCACGTCTAGGAACCTCAATGCAAACATTATGAAAAGTGCTTATTGCAATTCCACTCAGCTCCGCAGCTTGGCAAACTCAGGCGAGTGACCCGAAAGAACACTTTAACTGCTCTAATGACAGATTACCAAGGTTTAATTGCCTGCAGCTTGCATTTTTAAAGCCTTAATTCACTCATTCCCCTTGCCCACGAGCGTTGCCTTTTTCACACAGCGAGGTAGAATCGAAGACGGGGTCAACCCCTGGATGCGGACAGGGTGTTTACTTAGCCGTAAGCCCTGGCATGACATCACCCAGGTGACAACATTCTGATATACTGCACAGCTGGGGAGCTTGTTACAACCTCTGCCCGACGCTGAGCAGGTTTTAATGGCAAACATCAATCCCTATGTTATCGGCAAACGGGTTCACCGAGCTCGGGTCTGGGCTGGACAGTGCTGCTGGTGACGCAATTTGTTATTTCACCCATGAGCTCCTTTCGTTTCTGCATTCTCAACTTTAATTTTCCAATAACAAAACCAATAGATCATTCTTTAATTATTGATATATATACATACACATGTATGTGTGTTTTTATGTTGCAGAGTACAGTTAAAAGCCACTAATTGACAGGCAATCTAACAACGCAGAGCCAAAAAGTCCTCCTGGACTTCAACTTCAGTACCAAGTCCAAATTGGGAAAATCTTGAGTAGCATAGCACTGTAAGTAGCAGATATTAATACCATAGAACTGAAGCCTGGATATTAGTATCAAACCGTGACACAACTATGCACAATCCCGGATGATTATATGCTTCAGCTTTTTAATAAGCCTGTCTGTCTCAAGTGTCTCAAATTCTCATAGTCCACAGGAGATATTTAACAGCAAGGGTACGTGATGTTAATGTCCATGTGGTTCAGAATAGTGTCACTTTAGCAGCTGTGTCAATAGCTTCTCTATATCATTCCCAGCAGCGTACAGTACCACAAATACTGTTCATAGGCACCTATTAAACAAAGACACCACAGGAAACCGACAAGTAATATATTAAAGGAATATACTACATCATAATGAATATTAACTAATTGTCAGCTGGGCGGATCTACAAGGTGACCAGGGGTGTAGGAGTAAACCTGGTTTTATTTAAATGAGTGAATGGATGAATGGATGTGTTATATACTAGTGCATTTTAGACATTAGTTTCCTGTCCTTTATGACAGATGAGCAAATTTGGTCTTAAAACTGCATTGCAAAGTTAAGACGGTTTCAGTCTTTTGAACTTGAATACTTCGATGAACATAGATAAATATAAGGCATTACTTGTGATTTCATAACATTCGGAGGAAAGTACATCATAGTAGTTAAACACCGCCAAAATTAAAAGTTAAAATTTATTGCATAAAAGCAAAAATATCTAGTTATCTTCGGTTGTTTAAAACCAGTTAAATAATTTAGGCTGGCATTCTCTTCTCTCTAATGCCCGTAGGTGTTCAAAGCAGTCCATGCTTTGAATTGCAATTGTCGTTGTCTTTACAACAGTGTATCTGCACCCCTCCGATCGGCCCTCCTCCAATATCCAGGCTTGGGATACAGCACCTGGTCTTCCAAGGTGGTCTCCCATTCAATTACTAACCAGGCCCAGCCCTGCTTAGCTTCCGAAATCAGACGGGATCGGGCATAGTAAGCAGGCCTAGGCTGGCTTTATACAACCCATAAACACACTAAGGCTTTCAAAAGGCAATTCTTTTTTTTATTGTGCAAATTTCACTGTGCTGTTCTAACCTTTGTGACGTGCTCGTTCCTACACCACTTGGTATCGAACTTCCCCCAAGAAAAACTGGACAGCATCTGAGGGGAAAAAAACCCAATAAGGACAGCGAAAGTATGCGTCGCTCTGGATAACAGCGTCTGCTGAATGACTAAAATGTAAAACGTACGTAGAAACCGTTTCCGGACAACGCAGAAAATTCAGCAAGAACACAAACTGGAGCATGGGGTTGGGCGTATCATTTTTTGGGATACACTGGCAATAAAAAACAAAACTCTGAAGGCAAAATTTCTTTTTTTTAAATGAATGAATGAAAAAATGAATGAAAGTTCTGTTCACAAACACACATTGGTTTTGTAATAATAATAATAATAATAATAGATTTTTCAGACTGGGACAGGTCGCTGAGATTAAGTGCTAGAGGATAAAATGAAAGATTTTCAAGTCATCCTGGATAAAATGGTCCTCCAGGCAAGGGGAAGGGGCAACTTACTTTCTACTCGCTGGCTGAAGCAATGAACTCCTAGTTTCATTCTTTGCAGCTTCTGGCACCTAAAAGTCCGTAAACAAGAATGAATTAAAGTGCCCCCCCGCCCACCGAATCCAGATACACAATCTCTGTTCGGGCAAATCAAGGGGACGAGCTACCTTAATCAATCCAGCAGAACCCTGTTAGGGGATGGTTCCCGTTTAAAACCAATGCTGAGGGACATAGCCTATTTCAAGCATGATGACTGAATTAGTACGGACTGTATTGGTCGAAAATTGCTTTGCACACAAGGAAATGACTGTTGCAGGGCAACAGGGCAAGAGATGACAGGGGTTTATTCTCAGACACATAGAAGCAAACACAAGTGTATAAAAAAATGCTTACATTTAAATTGAGAGACTCACGGTCGTCAAATATGTCTTTGAGGAAATCGTCAATGTCTTCCTCACCTTTTTTAGGTGACTCTGGTTTAGAAGAACTGAGAAAAAAAACAAGAGAATTCCAAAATGAACTGTGCTCTAATAATAACTTCCTGGATCCAACCACGACATTTCACTGTTTTAGAGTCTGTACGTACTTAAGTACGTAAGTAAACTGATTTATAAACCTATGCTTTAATCTAGATTACATATGAATACAAGTAATATTGCATTCACAAAGAAGCACGTTTGAAAGTTAATCATGCAATCTAGACGCAATCGTCCTGCGTGATGCATGACATGCGTTTAAAAAGAAACGTAAAACGTAACGTAATTAGGTAAATATGGAGCAACATAGCAATACAATATCGTGGGCCAGCTAAACATTACTGACCACGATTCGTTGGCTTGGCTGCATTCTTCGTGTGATAAATTCGTAAGCAAAGCAAATGTAAAAACACCAACGTCACTGTATCTTAGCGATAGTGTCAGCAGCGATTTTCAATTGCTGAATCTGCGAACAGACTCGCAAAACACAAAATTGCTTTGTAGGGGGGGGGGGAAAGTGCCACATAGGCTTTGGTAGAAGATGAAACAACAAAAATTACCAAATAATTCCATGACTGCTAATCTAACAAACGTCCCTGTAGGAGCTGCAGAATGCCGTAGACACTACCAAACAACTTTACTAGCTAGCAATCTAGCTACATGGTCACCGATGTAGAAGCTAAACTAAGAAACACAGTACCCGTGTGTTCGGACTTTTCCTTCTGTTTTCTTTTTGGTTGCAGATAAGAACCCCCCATCCTTTTTAAAAACGGGGGAAGACGGTGATTTTACAGAAATGTTACGGCAGAATTTCGTCTCCACTTCATCCAACAATTCATCTAAATCATCCGCCATTTCTAAGGGGTTTTAGTTGCTACACGGTCCCCTGTTGCCAGGAGGAATGGTCACGCGCACGTTTTTCTGGTACGTACGCGCGCACTGTCTATAACAATTAACACCTTCTCCTATGTTTCCCCGTGAAGCGTTCACTGCTACACCTTACTTTAAAAAATGTTTATTTTCTTCTTATACCTTATATTTCTGTATATTTAATTTAACTGATGATTAAAATATGCAACATACGCCCTCGTTATAAGTGCTGCTCAACTTCATCCCAATACGCTTCATTTCGGCATTAAAACCAACCGTAGTCGGCAGGATTCGAACCTGCGCGGGGAGACCCCAATGGATTTCTAGTCCATCGCCTTAACCACTCGGCCACGACTACTGCACATTTGATGATTTACCCAACCAAAAACCCAACTTCTTCACATGCTGGTATGACCTTTTTTGAATTCTGCAATCAATAAAGCCTCTTAGGAGGCGCTTAAATCCGAAACCATTTAAAACAATACATGTGCACAGACTGGATGTAATAATAGCTTTTTAAAAATTCACCGTTATTTTTGTTGGTGATTTATTTATTTAAACATATCAGCACACCCATGAATAATAGGAAACAACCCAACTGTAAACTTAATTTGACAAAGGGGTATTAAATTGAATAGAGACCACGTTTAACTAAATATTCAGGAAAAAATGCATGAAATGTCCCCCTGAAACCACTTAGGGTCAAGTTCAAGTCAGAAGTTTCTCTATAATCGTTTCTTTTGTTTACTTTCTTTGGTGTTGGTGTGTGTACGCTATGCTCTGTGAAATTCGCTTTGAATTCCTTCACTAGATTTATGGGACATGCAACACAAGGTTACAACACTTTGGAGCCTCCACTCTTAGCCTCTGCCATTTTCTCGAAAAAACAAAACAAAAAACCTGGCATTTAGCTGACTCCAGTCTGAAACGTTTTAAGCGTATTTACACGTAAAGTTCCCCGTCGTGCCTGAGGGGAACTGTTTTCCATAAGCTAATGGGGCACCAGTGTAAGTTCTGCAGTGTTATTCCTGGCATCGGCAGGCCACTCAGAGGCGTACGCCTCTCCTTTTTTTTTTTTCTCCAGTAGCCCGGTGCAAACAATAAAACAAGAGGAAATACATCATCCCTTTTAATTTGTAAGCCAAGCCAGGGTCTGCCAAAGTTAACACGGAGCAATCTTAGGTAATGACCGGCAAATGTGTATAAAGTTTCATAGAGCATGACTTCACATTATTCTTGTTTAGCTCATGTTGGCCGTGCCCTGTGGCCTGATTCAGCCGTGGTGCGTTGGTATGTCCACATAGTCTTAGGGTCTTGTTTATTTGTTTGTTTGTTTTGTTTTGGGTGGCCAGCAGGATGATTCTACTGCAAAGAGGCTGCATTCACCAATGCTATTCGTGTCATTTGTACAGTAAGTGCTGGGAGCCCATATGCAAGTCCTGCCCTGTCTCTGAAGCGCTGGATGGGGTGCGTGGTCACACTTGAAGTCAGTCTCACACCTGAAGCCACACCTGAAGTCAGTCTCATACCTGAAGTCAGTCACACACCTGAAGTCAGTCGCTGAAGTCAGTCTCACACCTGAAGTCAGTCGCTGAAGTCAGTCACACACCTGAAGTCAGTC